>ML432421.1:0-36328 GCA_005239525.1 Nicotiana knightiana | reverse complement strand
TCTTAGAGCTCTTAAAAGGAGTTGAAGAGGATGAATCCTCGCGCCGTCGTCGCTCGCTCGCTCAGCTCGGCTTCGGCTTCGGCTTCGGCTTCGGCTTTGGATTTGGATTTGGATTTGGAAAATGATCGATAAGATTATTTTTTGGACAAAGTTTATTTAAATAATTATTTAATAATTAATTGTCAGTTGGTTCATTAACGGAATTAACTGAAATCCAAAAAAATGCTGCTTTTGCTGAACGTTGTTTTCCTTCCTGAACAGACACTTTTTCCTGAACAGACATCACACCTCTTCCAATAATTGCTTATAAATTCTGAGGCATGGCTTCTTTTTCCACTACTGAAAAAACTGCATTCTACTTCGCAGTTTCTTTCTCTCAAATTCGTAAGTGTGAGTTTACTCCGCTCTTTGAGTTTGTTGGTATCCTGCAGTTTGTATTGCCACTGTTGCAGGAAGGTTATTCCGTTTCATCCTGGGAGTATTTAATCCATTACCTTGGCAACTTGTGAGGGGGTTAAAATTCGTTAAGGACACACAAGGAAATTGTGGACTAGGAATATTTCTTATCGTTTTATACATTTTTTGTTTCTTCTAACAGTTCTTCTGATTTTCTAGTTTTAACACAGAGGCGATAACATCGTTTACATAAGTTTCAATATAAAATGAAGATGAGTTAGATTGACATACCTGAATATCGTTGTTCCAAAATAAGCGTAGTCCTCCCGATAATCCTATGGGATGCGCTATAATAACAGGCTCCATATTTAGTTGTCTTTGAACCCGTAATACCATTCTTTCCTTGTTCTTCGTTTCACTCAAGAATATCATACTTGGGGAGTGGAGACGTATTATCTCTTTCAGAAAGGGAACTGTCAAGGACCCCATGCCTCGGCAATTCCACACCAGTGTCTTCATTGAGAGGGGAGGCCATTTTGGGCTGGCCTCCCACTCCACCAGCTGTTTTTATTTTTTTTCTTTTATAATATTAGCCAAATCAGTAGTTCCTCTTCGTTTATCCCCCACAATTTCCTCAAGTACTGTAACCTCAATTAGATTGTTATCATATGAATTCAATCCATCTTTTTCTTTAATACCTTCATAGATATCCTTTTTCCTAGCCAAACGTTTCCATTATTTTTTATTGTTTCCTCCAATTTTATCACCTTTATACTTGTTACCATCATGAGCAGATTGTTCCATCATATTAAGAGTCAATGATTCTTGTTTATCTTGTAAATGAATTTTAGGAGAGGTTAGCAGAATACCTGGAGATACATTTCCTATATCTTGCACTTTATTGTCTTTGATCTGTGCATCTTTCTTTGAAGGAGAAATTGCTAATTTCAAACTCTGTTCCATCCTTTTATTGTAATTTTCAATTGCTTCTTCATCAATAATATTACCAAAACCCATATGTGATAATAAGACAAACTCCTCGCCTCTCTTCCACCTATTGAATCGTCGAACATTTTTTTCATCAAATGGTAATTGCATGTTCAACTCTTTCGTCGCTTCATTGGATTTCGTTTCTCGTTCTCCATACTTCATTGCGACATCCCTAGATTCAAAACATTTTGCTTCAACAAGTTTTGTTGCTTCATCGTCCGCTTTTCCAACCGAACTCATAATTTTCTTTCCTTTTGAGCCATTTTGCTTTCCTTGCTGGTTGTGTATCAGTCGAATCAGCACCCTCATCCAGATGTATCAGGCTTTTACTGGTTCCTTCACCATTTCTGAAATTTTCAGAGAAAAATGCATGATTTTCTACCCTTAGCCATGGTCCTACATCCTTCGACATCTAGTGTAGTGGTATATTCCATACCTGAACCCACATATTGCACACGTTAAGTACCGGCGAATCACTCTCCAAACCTGGTTCCCATGGATGAATATTGAGAAGGTATCGATCATACAATCATGGGTTACCAAAGTAGACTTTCTCCATACTTTCCTTGTTTTTAAATTACGAACTGAAAAAAATTCCAGCCTACTTCCTTTATCTGCAATCCTGCTAGATTTCCCCAAGTCAAAAGCATGGAGTTCTTAACACCTTGAAAATTTGTTTTTTTATCAGAAATTACCTTTCCAAGTAAACTTACTTCACAGTCTTTCATACTTGATTGAATATCTGGAAAATCATGTGCAAACAACATTTTTTTCTTCTTCAAAAAGGATGAATTTATGCAAGCGATTACTTATTTCATCCTCCATCGTTCCAGTGTGGTCTCAATCTTCTCTAGAATAATTTAGATAGCAACTTCTGTAATCCAGTTGGCTACTACTATAATATAAGACACATGAATATTTGGATAGTATTTGATAGATAAAAAGTAAAGTTATGGAAAGATGAGTAAAAAAAAAGATTAAAATATTATATAGCAACTTAAAGTATATGAAAAGATTACTTTAAATATTAGTATATACTAGTATTAACGAGTATACCAATTATTCCGAAAGATGACCTCTTTGAGAAAATAACTATAGGACAAGTAAGAGTTGTAAAATACTATAGGATTAACCAAATAGAAGTAAAAATAATATCAGTAGCCACTTTGACGAGGCTTTTGCATCTGTACTCACTTTTTGTGCCACGTTTTAATTATACCCGCTTTGTAAAAAAAATTGCATCCGTACCCGCTTTTGCGCATAACTTCAGCATGCGGGGCTGAAGTAGCAAAGACAATCACGCAAAACATCAGCATTCTAGTAGACGGGCCTGAAGTAGCTTGCGAACTTCAGCTCTAGTAATGGGGAACTTCAGCTCTAGAGCTGAAGTTTTTGTCTTTGTAAATTGGGAACTTCAGCATACGGGGCTGAAGTTCCCCAGTTTACAAAGACAAAACTTCAGCTCTAGAGAACTTCAGCTCTAGAGCTGAAGTTTTTGTCTTTGTAAATTGGGAACTTCAGCATACGGGGCTGAAGTTCCCCAGTTATAAAGACAAAAACTTTAGCTCTAGAGCTGAAGTTCCCCCAGTTATAAAGACAAAAACCTCAGCATACGGGCTGAAGTTCCCACAGTTACACTGGGGAACTTCAGCTCTAGAGCTGAAGTTTGTCTTTTGTAAATGGGGAACTTCAGCATACGGGGGCTGAAGTTCCCAAGTTATAAAGACAACAACTTCAGCATACGGGGCTGAAGTTCCCCAGTTTACAAAGACAAAACTTCAGCTCTAGAGCTGAAGTTCTCTAGAGCTGAAGTTTTGTCTTTGTAACTGGGGAACTTCATCCCAGTATGCTGAAGTTGTTGTCTTTATAACTTGGGAACTTCAGCAACTTCAGCCCTGTATGCTGAAGTTGTCTTTATAACTGACGAACTTCAGCTTAACTGGTGAACTTCGGCTCAGCGAGGGAAAGGGGAGCTGAAATTATTTAAAAAGTGGGTACAAGTTAAAAGTTTTTAAAAAAGCGGGTATAGGTTAAATGGGGGCGACCAAATAGGGTGCCCCGCATAATTTTTGCCACTTTGACGATGGCTAATTGAAAAGTAGTTGAAACTTGATACCCGAGTTTGAAAACTCTAAGGTGACTGAAGTTTACTAAATTGAAAAATTGGTATCCTATAACAACACATAACAGGAATTAACAATTTTTTAGCCTTACATTAGGTTTGGCAAAGATAGCCCCAAACAATTGGCATTATATAGTCAAATCCTAAAAAAACTTCTCTCTTATATATTCTCTCTATAAAAAAATTACTCGCTTATTTTGGCTTCCCTCCCCCTTTCTCTCATGTATTTCTCCTTCTATCTCTTCTCTTCCGCTCTCATAATTTAGAAAAATTCTTGCAAATTATGCAAAAAAAAATCAGTGGGATGATAAGGTAAGGTTGATCTCACATCAGAGAAAATCAGAAGCAAAAACTAAGAGAGAAAAAAATATATTTCAACTTTATTTTTCTTCTCTTTTTTTTTTCTTTTGGTTGGATTGAATGAGTAGGTGTGACTAAAATTGGTTGAAAATACCTAAACGAGGCTATATATGAAATTTGAGCAAAAATTAGAAGTGAATTAGACTGGTTTCAGATAAAAAATCATACCTAAAAATTCAACTGCGACATGTGTATATTACGTTGTATATCGTGTACATAAGTGTATATCCAGATAGATTTTAAGGACATCTGTATATATCAGCTTGTATATCGTGTATATAACACAAACTTTTTATGGACACCAGTGTATATCACATTGTATATCGTATATATAACACAAATTTTCATGGATAAACATAGCTACACATGATATACATGAGATATCACTGATGTACATAGAGATATACACGGAATACAATAGGGGATACACGTGTGGAATCGTCTTGAACTTGAGTTTTAATCTAAAATGTGTTATACAAAAAGTATATTTTTTGTCGATATACACATTATTAATATGTTATACACGATGATATACAAATAATATATCTAATTCTCATTTTGTATATCAAATATCTCTAGCAAATATATTAGTGTATATCCACAATAAACTATATACACTGAAACATACAAAGAAAAAAATAATCTTTTATTTACATTTTCATATACCAAAAAAAAATTTATATACATTTTGATATACACAAAGAATAAAATAAAATTGTAATATATATTGGGTATACACGTTATTTGATGTGTTATACACTTCATTATGATATACATTGATATAGAGATAAAAATAAATTTTAAATAATTCTATTTATCATTTGATATTTTAGATAATAAAGAAGGAAAATAAATTTTAATATATATTTTTATATATAAAAAAGAAGAAAAGTAAAGTTGTGATATACATTTTGATATACATATTATTGTTGTGATATATATATTTATGGGCTATTTTGTGCCAATATCTATAACTAGGGCTATTTTCTGCCAATTGTGTAAGTACATTGTCACACCATGCCAAAACCCCTTTAAAATTTTTGTAAATTCCACTATTCTTTAAATACGAGGGTCCAAAAAATGACAAGTTGTGCATACACGCAGTGGGGAGTGGAATTGGAGGAAGTGTGCAAATAACCATTTTAGGGCTGCTATTTAAGAATTAGTCAGTACTTATTTTGTTCTGAAATTTAAACTAAAAATCTTAATTTCAGAACAATATTTGTGTCTTCACAAAATTAAATTGAAAAACCAAAATAGCAGTAAAAATTGCACGGGGCACCCTATTTAGGTGCCCATTTTTAACCTGTAGCCGCTTTGTTTTTATGTTTGCAGCCGTACCCGTTTTTTTTAAAAGCCTTTCGAAAAGATAATTTTACCCTTTTTATTAAAAGACTACTTTCTCTTCAAGTAAACCCTAGTCCCCTACTTTGCAAATACTCTCTCTCTCTCTCCCGTTCTTCGCTTTTACGAAATCAAAACGGTTATCGTCATTGTTTTTTGATTTTTCAATTGTTTGTTCGCCAACAATATTACGTATAATCACAGGTACATTGCAGTAACTTTACAATTTAATTTCTAGGTTTTGTTTGTTTTTGTGATATTCATATTCGATAGTTTGTTAGGTAGTTCTATAGTGATTTTTGTCATGTATACCTTAATTTTATGGAGCTGATATTTTTTATTTTTTGTGTTTAATTATTGGTGTTAAATTTGTGCTCTGCTTAAGTTTTTTATTTTGTAACTGGTTAACTTCAGCATTTTAGCAGGTGATGTTTTGTTTTGTTTTTTGGTTAGTAGCTAATGTTTTTTGTTTTGTTTTGGTGCACTTCAACATATTGGGAGCTTAAGTTTTTATTTTGTTTTGGTGATATGCTGAAGTTTTTGAACGTGTGTGTCTGTTTTGTGTTTTGTAACTGGTGAACTTCAGCTTGTTTTTGTTTAGGAGCTGAAATTTTTCCTTCGTTTTGGTGAAACTTCAGCATATTGGGAGTTGAAGTTTTTGTTTTGTTTTGGTGACCCTTCAACATATTGGGAGCTGACGTTTTTTGTTTTGTTTTGGTGAACTTCAGCATATTGGGAGCTTAAGTTTTTGTTTTGTTTTGGTGATATGCTGAAGTTTTTGAACGTGTGTGTCTGTTTTGTATTTTGTAACTGGTGAACTTCAGCTTGTTTTTGTTTAGGAGCTGAAGTTTGTGCTTTGTTTTGGTGAAACTTCAGCATATAGGGAGCTGAAGTTTTTGTTTTGTTTTGGTGACCCTTCAACATATTGGGAGCTGAAGTTTTTTGTTTTGTTTTGGTGAACTTCAGCATATTTGGGAGCTGAAGTTTTTGTTTTATATTTGCTGAGTTTGTCTTCTTTGAGCTGAAGTTTTTAACTGATATCTTTTACTTTCTTTCAACAGATGGCTTCTACAAATCCTACAGCACCTTCAAATCCTCCAGCAGCTAAAGCATCTAAAAACCGTACACTATCAAAAGGTCCTTCAGTCCGTATTGTTCCTCCTACAAGAGCAGGGGAAAGATATTTTGAGTTTCGAGATTGGTTTAACTATCGTGCTTACTGGCAGGGTAACCACGATTCGAAGAGTTTAATCAAAACTTTCTTGACTCCTGCACAAGAAGATAAGTTAACTAATGGTACTTTCGGTATATTTTGGCTATGGAGAACTTCAAATGCAACATGAAGTTGGTTCATTGCTTGTGTCTTTCTCGAATATTCACCAATGATCGAGACTCTATTAGTTTCAAGATTTTTGGGCATAATGTATCGTTCACCCTTGAAAACTTTCACATTATGTGCGGTTTGAGGATCACCACACATAATGTTGAAAAACCATCTAAACAAGAGAGTACGATTTTGAAACGATATTTTGGTAAGTCTAAGGGTGTGACATTGAAGGACATTTGAGATTTTATGTCCCATAATGAAATTCAGAAGGATGATGTAAATTTCAAACATGTATGTCAGAGTGATGAAGATGCTGTTAAACTTATGGAAATTCTTGTTGCGGAGTCTATTTTATTTGGTAAAAAGAATGAATCAACGGTGCTAGAGGATTATGCAGCCATTGTCGAAGATGATAATGCTTGTGTTGATTATCCTTAGGGTAATGTGTCTTATGAGAAGCTCATTACTTCAATGAAACATGCATTGGATAACAAATCCAACGAACATTCAACTGAGTATACAGTTGGTGGATTTCCATATCCGTTGTGTGTTTGGTTCTATGAGCGTTTCCCCGATCTTCGGAAGAGGTATATAAGAGACGACGAGTATCTTGATTCCCCTCAGGTTCCCAGGATGTTACGTTATGTATGTGTGGGAGAGCCAAAATATAAATAACTTGAGAAATATTTTAGTAATCATTCTGTAAGTGAATATTTTTTTTATTTTTTGTAGTTTTGTTAATATGTTGACGTATTACTTTTATTTTATTTTCATAATATACTTTTTCTGTATTAAACAGGAATATCAGAATTTTAAGGTATTGGATATAATTCCTACAGAAGAGGAATTGAATTCAATGCCTTTGATTGGACAATTGCCATGCAGCCAGATTCGTTCAAGGGTAGTTAATGTGGTTTCTTCAACTGGTGAATCACCACATAGTCGGAGTCGATCAAAAGAAACCCGTCAAACTTCAACTGGTGAATTACCTCGTACCTAGAGTCGTTCTAACCGTTATACAACGGCGTTTGACAATGAATTAGTCAATACAATATGTTCTGCAAGTTTTGTGCTGAATTTTTTTTTATTTTTGTGTTTTTGTAAAACTACAACATGTTTTTAGCTGAAGTTTTGTTCTGTTTGTGCTGAACTTCAGCATTCTAGTAGCTGAAGTTTTGTTCTCTTTGTGATGAACTTCAGCATTCTAGTAGCTGAAGTTTTGTTCTGTTTGTGCTGAACTTCAGCATTCTAGTAGCTTAAGTTTTTGTTCTCTTTGTGATGAACTTCAGCATTCTAGTAGCTTAAGTTTTGTTCTCTTTGCGATGAACTTCAACATTCTTTTGTACCTGAAGATTTGTTCTGTTTTTCCCGAACTTCAGCATTCTAGTAGCTTAAGTTTTTTTTCTCTTTGTGATGAACTTCAACATTCTTTTGTACCTGAAGTTTTGTTCTGTGTCTCTATACTAGAGGGTAGCGAGTGAGATGAGCGATCTGTTATTGTTGATGCATTTTTTGGAAAGTCAAGGTAAGCTAATTTATAGAGAAGTCTTTTTTTTCTATGCTAATGTTATTTAGATTAATCATTGTTAATAATTTTTTTCTAGGAATATTTTGATGAGAAGTTTCAAGAGTTGTTTAAGATTGTTGACAAATCAAATGGAACAGACGATGGCTCCATCATGAAGTCTCGACAATATGATAGGATGAATTACTCATTTGAGCATCTATCGGATATTAATGCTGCTCATGATGAAGCGCATGAAAATGTTACACATGTGGAAGTGGATGTTGAAGGAGATCAACGTGTTGAACAACAATTTAACAACGAACATCCTAGTGTTGATCGACCGAGCAAAGATATAATTGTTGAACAGTTATCAACTGTGAGTGTTGGAAGCAAGAAAGGTGTAGATGATCAAGTTGTTGATTATGAAGGAGATGCACCAAGTTGTGCTTTGGGCAGTGATCTTGCAAAAGGCAATTTGATTGGTTATGGAGATCATGCACATGTTGGTACTGAAGAACGGACATCGAGTGATACGTGTACCAATATTGAGAGAGGTAATCCGTTGGCAGACACACTTGCTATTTGCGCTGAAATCGCTTTGCTAGATGAAGAGACACAGGAAATTTATAGTACACGTATAAATTTTTTCTATATATATGATACATATAGGTCATTTATCCATCCCCCCTCTTTATGAACATGCAGTGAAAGTTAATACAACTAAAAAACTCTCTGATGATGCTGAATTTAATGAAGATAGAGTTGATAAAATGCTTCCAGAGAATACTCAAATGCTCCTCGATGTTGCTGCACAATTAGATGAACCTGGAGCTGCTGATATCGACAAAAGCATGCAGGAAATCACAGTGCAAGAAAAATGTCAAGGTAGCTTATAGATCATGAATTTATTACATTTGATCCAAGTATATTTTTTAAAGTTTGAAATTTTACATACTTTATTTTTTTTGGGTATGTTTTTTTATTATTATTTAGAAGGATTGGATGCAGCTTCAAAAGAAATTGGTGAGATTCTTCGTCTATATGAAAAAGGAGAAATACATTTATTCACACCTGTTGGCTCACAAACAGGTGTGAATTGTGTTTGTATTATTTTATAAAATTTAGTTAGTATTATTTAAATTTTTTTTTTCATGAAGATATAGACATATTTAACCCTAATGGAAGTGGATCCGTTGGAATTCAAACACCATCTGTGCACTTAGACCAGGTAGTTATTTTCTGCAATTCGATTACAAGTTGTTTTGTTTTGACTAATGTGTGTTTTGTATCAGTTGTATTTATGTATATATTTTTCTTGCTTTTGCATATATCATATGATGCATCACAACTTCTTCCAAATCCTAAGAGAAGGAAGATTTCCATGTCTCCTAATGTTATGAGTGACACCAGTAATATCCTCAACTTCAACATATGTTCATTTTCAATTAGTAGTACAAAAGGGACTCATTCTGAAGGCAATTCTACTGATGTTGTTGTTGGTGAAGAGAGACAAGAAGATTGTGAACAACATCGAGTTGGTCAAGGATCTGCCACCATGGCTATGGAATTTCCCCCTGCTGCTGAACAGTTGCAGTTAGCTGTGACGGAACAACAGGGAGTTGGTGAAATAGGTAGTACCATGGCTGTGGAATCTTCCCCTGCTGCTGAAATGCAACAGTTAGTTGTGACGAAACAGCAGGAAGAACAACCAAAAATAAAAGCAGATAAAAGAGAAAAGGATTCGTATGGAGAGTATTTGGTTGAAATCTCCTTATGTTCTTCCTAAACAAAAGCGAAGGGGGCAATATTGGAAAGAAGGAAAGACTACACGAAGGTGTCCCTTCCATTATGTTAATCGAGACAGTGGAATTATTAGAAGATTTAATGACTGGTTGAAGAAGGATGATATTGAATATAATTCCAATCTATTCAGATTAACTAGAATGCCCATTCCAAAGTCATTCTTTACCGAGCTTGTTGATCCTAACTCTGATCTTTCGGATGAAGTAAATTATTAAGTTTGTTTTTTGATTTAGTTTTCAACTGTATTTCTCAAAATCTCAGGTTATTTTTATAGTATAGAAAGCGGGACATAACTTCAGCTTATTTTTATAGTATAGAAGGCAGGACATAACTTAAGCATATTTTTAGTGCTGAAGTTTAGCAATTAAGACTAAAACTTCAGCTTGTTTATGCTGAAGTTTTTGGAAAATGAACTAAACAACTTCAACATTTATGCTGAAGTTTTGACATGCAGTCTCTAGTTTTTTTTTTCTAAACTTTTTAAATCAAACATGCTGCAATATTTTTAGATTATTTCCTAACACTTCAAACTCAATATGCTTAAGTTTTTGTCATGCAGTTTGTAGTATCTAGTTGTAATGCATTTTTTCAATATTTCATATTTATATGCTGGATTTCTATCATGCAGTTTTGTAGTGCGTATTTTTTTTTAAATTTCATACTTATGCATGCTGAAGTTTATTATTTCACATATTTTCTTTTGTTGTTGTTCTATTGCAGCATATTGAAGTGGGCATATATTTCTTGCAAAAAAATATTTCTATCACCTTTCAAGTTATCCAAAAGCAAGATGTGCAATAACAGATTTACTTTTTGATCAATATATGACTAAGCTAGGTACTGTTCATCCTACAGCTGATGAAAATAATTTTTTTTTTAAAATGAGCGAAAAGACAAAAAGTAAATCAAAGAGAAAGAGGACATCTAAAAAACAGGATGAAGAGGCTTCTAAAGAAGAAGACAAAGTGGTGTTTCAGGAACTTACAGAGTATACTTGGATTAATGATGAATCAACTGGTGAAAGGGTGGCCAGCTACGTAAGAGGCACTGACCTCTCATGTGGTATCTCATGGGCATGTGCTGAAAAAGTAGTTTTTCCATTTCGACTTCCGCCAACAGGGAAGCAGACATCAACGCACTTGTTTTTTGGAATTCTGAGCTTTAAAGAGAAAATTATATATGTGTATGATTCCTTAAAAAATATACCATATGAAAGTGCGTTTAAACATGTCGAAATTTATGCACGGTTGATCCCACACTGTCTCAAATGCTTGGACTTTGAGTCACACAATAAAAGTTGAGCAGAAAATTGTGTGGATAAATTTCAAATTATGTGGATGAAGATACCCCTACAGGTTAACAAGTACGTGTTTGGCATATCTTTTAACGATGCATCTTATGTTTATTATTTTTTCTTCTTGTGTTAACTATTCTTCAATTCTTGTTTCACGTGTTTTTTGTAGTGTTGATTGTGGTATATATACTCTTAAGTTCATGGATATGCGGTTGAAGAGAGAAGATGTCATGCATTTCAATCAAAGTCAGGCACTGACATTCAGGAGAGAATTGGCTGCAAATCTGTGGGCTCATGCAATGTGGAAAAAGGAAAGCGGCTATGATACTCCAAAAGAGAAATTAGGAGATGACTATGGAGAATATGAAGATACCGTGTGTGAATTTTTTTAATAGAGTATAACTTGTAAATGAAAAATAATTTTTTTAAGGATATAAGTGAAAACTAATACGTTTTGTCTCTTCTATCATGAATTTTTAGTATATTTTTGATGAAATTCAGCATGCTAAGCTTCAGCATGAAGTAAACTAATGAATCCAGGAAAAAAATTCAGTTTGTCTTGTGCTGAAATTTTTACAACCTTACTAAAAAACTTCAGCTTGGCTTGTGCTGAAGGTTTTTCAAAAAGCTTTTTCTGATAAACTATTGAATACAGGAGAAAACTTCAGCATATAGAGAGCTGAAGTTTTTACAAATGAACTAATTAACTTCAGCTTCTTGTGCTGAAGTTTTTAAAAAAGCTCATGACAAAACTATAGAATTCAGGACAAAACTTCAGCATATGAGGTGCTGAAGATTTTACAAATGAACTAATTGACTTCAGCATCTNTTTTAAAAAAAGCTCATGACAAAACTATAGAATTAAGGACAAAACTTCAGCATATGAGGTGCTGAAGATTTTACAAATGAACTAATTGACTTCAGCATCTTGTGTTGAAGTTTTTCATAAAGCTGTATCTTTTTAACTTGATACTTATATTTTTTACATTTACTAGTTTCACCTACCGCCTACGTATCTTATAACATTCAATTTATCTGAACGTAAAGCATTAAACAGACCTGAAAAGTTACTTTTACATTTATAGATATTAAATTGATTAGGTGCACTCTTTGGCTATATAAACAATCTCTTCACTTGAAAATTTCATAGTCATCCACAGACTCCTATCATATTTCTTTAAATTTATATTCAAAGATAAACAAGAAAGTGTTGACAAAGACATGCTTATTAGGTGTAGCAGGGAATTCGTGGGAAGCAAAGATAATGAAGGAGACGTCCTGAAATTTCATGTGTGAAGGAGACTGGCCACAGATTGTGGTGCATGACAAACTCGAGTTCTGGGATATTTGTGATGCACCACAAACTGTGGCCAGTCTCCTTCACACATGAAGTTTCTGGACGTCTCGTTCATTATCTTTGCTTCCCACAAATTCCTAGATGCACACCATTTAAGCATGTTTTTGCCAACATTTTCTTATTTTCTCTTATGAAAGAAGACGACATTTTCTAAAAAAATTGTAATGACCCGACCGGTCGTTTTAAGCTCTAGCGCGTTTAGCAGTTTGAGGATAAGAGAAGATTTATTTCAAGTATTATGACTTGTCGGTGTGATCGGAACTGAATTTCAGGAAGTTTGGAGTCAATTTAGGAAGAAAATTCTCAATTCGGAAGCCTTAAGTCGGAAGAATCAACTAAGATTGGAATGTTGAGTAAACGACCTCCGAATCAGGATTTGAAGGTTCCAGCAGGTTCGTATGATGATTTCGGACTTGGGCGTATGTCCAGATCGGGCTTTGGATACCTTGGGAGTGTTTCGGCGCATATTATGGAAGATAGCATGTTAGAAGAATTTCATAAATTTGGGTTGTAAGGCATTTCAGTATTATAGATGTCCGTTTGGGATTCCGAGTCTGGGAATAGCTTGTATGGTGATTCTGGAGTTGGGAGCGCGATCGGAAGTGAATTCGGATGTCGGTAGGTCATTTTTGAAGTCATTTGGCAAAAGATAGAAATTTGAAGGTTTTTGAGAAGTTTGACCGAGAGTTTGACTTTTTGATATCGGGGTTGGATTCCAATTATGAAAGTTGGAGTAGGTCCGTAAGGTCGAATATAGCTTGTGTGCAAAATTTGGGGTCAATCGGAGATGATTTGATAGGTTTCGGCATTGGATGTAGAAGTTTGAAATTTCAAAGTTCATAAAGCTTGAATTGGAGTGCGATTCATGATTTCGACGTTGTTTGATGTGATTTGAGGCCTCGAGCGAGTTCGTATAATATTTTGGGACATGTTGGTATAATTGGTTAAGCTCCCGAGGGCCTCGGGTGGATTTCGGAAGGCTAACAGAATGGGTTTCGGGCCAAAATAGCTGCTGAAATTTCTGCTGCAAATCTGTTCTGGACAGCAACTGATGCATCGAAGAGCTAACTTTGGAAGCATATATATCAAAATATATAAGGAATCTGAAAATTTTCAAAACATAAAAGTTGTATCCCTTGCATTCTAGTTTCCAGAAAGTTAGACCATTCATGATTTGGACATTTGATCAGAAAGTTATGGTCGATTGAAGATGGCTAGTGAAGCAGTTTCGATAGAATTTACTGATGCATGGAGCCGACTTTGGAAGCTCATATCTCGGAATATATAAAGATTTATATGGTTTACAACCTATCGAATTGAAGATATTCGAGTCTAGTTTCTAAATCTTCAAACCGTTTGTCATTTGGATATTTCTACAAGGAGTTATGAGCGTTTTAACAGAAGGTGTACAGCAAGAAAAAATTATAATAGGATGTACAACCTGCACAGCGCAAGGTACAACTCGATGAAGCCTGGGCAGACTATTTTAAACACGAGTTTTGGCCCATTTATTTCATTTCTTTAATTTGGTTTGGACGATTTTGGAGAGCTCAAGGAGGGATTTCACCAAGCAACACTAGGTAAGTGATTTCTTCCTAATTTTGAGTTATATGTGATCTTACATGGATTTAGACATGAAAAATTAGTATAAATTTGAGATATTTGGGGAAGACCTAGAATTTGGAATTTTGAACTTTTACCATGAATTTGAGCGTGAAAATTAGAGCAAATTGTATATTTGAGTTAGTAAAGCTATGGGTAGAATTTATCTTCGAGAAATTTCGGAATCCGGGCACGTAGGCCCGAGGGCATTTTGGTCAACTTTTCGAGCGGAGTTTGGAACTTTATAATTTGAATTGTTACAAGTATTAGAGTGAATTTTTATTGGTTTGCCCATTATTTGAATAGTTTTGGGGCGTTGTGCATCAATTGGAGTCGTCGGAAGGGCTTGGAAGCCGGTTATGGAATTTTGGAGCGAGGTAAGTCTCATTTCTAACTTTGTGAGGGGGAATTATCCCTATAGGTTAACTGAATGAATACATGCTATTATTTGCGGGGTTTACATACGCATGAGGTGATGAGAGTCCGTGCGTAGCTACTATTATGCCATGTCCGGGTAGTCTAGGACCCACTAGCATGCTTTACTTGTTGTACTTGTGACCTTGTCAATAAAATATCATGTGATGCTTTCAATTAGTATCTAAATCTCTGAGAAGGATAGAGTTTACTTTTCTTAATCACCTAGAAGTAGAATTTATTCTTCCTTGGATCATTGTGTTTCGGATAAATCTATAGAGTTTGGAACCCTGTCGAAATTGGCAAGTAAATCTCCAGAAAGGTTTTAAATACTATTCTCATGTTTATTAAAAGGAGAATTTTATCACTTCATTGAACAGCTAATTTTTCTGATAAAAATGTGGTTATTGGTGTGAATATGTGTAACTTTGGGTGCCTGAGTCGCACGTATGATTCGTGAGTAGGATGACCCTGTATTTATGTATATTTATACGGAGACCCGAGTTGCAGGTATGATTCGCGTGCGGGGTAGCCCTAGTATTATGTTAACCGCATCGCATGTTCGATTCGCGAGCAGAGCAGATAGATGCATCTATGGTTCGGGTCGTTCGACCCTCGGCAGTGCATATTTTATTATTGTTGGTCCGCGCCGTTCGACCCTCGGCATTTTTCTTGCGCATGATAATTGCTGCGTATTTCCTGTAATTATTATTGTTTATTGGCCTAAGAAGTTGAAAAATTGCCAACTGAAATGACGAAGATTGAATGTGTTAAATGTGAAAGAATTTGATATTTCTTATCCCTGATTATTATTAAATTTGCCTATGATACTCATGCTAAGCATCTTACTTAATTATACTAAACTGACTTATAGCAAGTGTCAAATTCGACCTCTCGTCACTACCTCTTTGAGGTTAGGCGGGATACTTACTGAGTTCACATTGTTTTCGTACTCATGCTACACTTGTTGTGCATTTTGTTGCACAGGTTCCTTCATAGAAATATGGCTGACTTGGAGACTTAGACGAGCTGCATCATTCAGAGACGACCCGCAATCGACAGAGTCTTCCTCTATTTATTGTATTCTCATTTTTATTCCTTGTCCAACTTGTATTTCTGACAAGTTTTGTAGAATCTGTAAAAATTCTTAGAAATTGCTCATGTACTTGTGTCATCGGGTTCTAGGATGCGGTTGGGATGTATTTTATCAAAATGGATTTTTATTTAGATATTGCGTGTTAAGTGAAAAGGTAATGATTTAAAAAATGCTAAAACAGGAAATTTAACTTAACCATTTAATGATTGGCTTGCCTGACAGTGGTGTCCGGCGCCATCACGACCTTATGAATTTTGGGTCGTGACAACTTGGTATCAGAGCGCTAGGTTACCTTAGGTTTCACGAGTCATGAGCAAGTCTAGTA
Organism: Nicotiana knightiana; assembly: GCA_005239525.1. Classification (NCBI taxonomy): domain Eukaryota; kingdom Viridiplantae; phylum Streptophyta; class Magnoliopsida; order Solanales; family Solanaceae; genus Nicotiana; species Nicotiana knightiana. Next base: position 20,391 of record ML432421.1, on the reverse strand, counting down.
GAGTCTTGTGGATCGGTACGGAGATGTCTGTACTTATCTTCGAGAGGCTACAGGGCTGTTGGGAGTACTTCCCTTCTTGATTCCTCATCGTGCGATTTGATTCCTTTAAGGCTTACGCATATGTTTCTTCCTACTCAATCTTACGCGTCGCGGAGTGCTTTCTATGAATCGGGAATTTGAGGAATTGAAATGGTGCTATGGATTTGGTGCGAGATGTTTTCCATATGTAGTTGGTTGGGGCTGTTGTTGTTGCCCTGCAGAAGAATATTATGTTGTTTCGGCTCGGTTGCTGTGTTTCTTAGAATTTTGAGGCTATGCTCAGATTGTTATGATGCTTACGATTGGTTATCGCGCGGTGTTGATATGATGGTGGAATGCTTGCTCATATGTCGGGGTAATGAATGATTTGAAGGGAGGTCTTCTTAGAGCGTAATTTCGAGATTTCAGTATTTTCGTTCTAGCGGAGGAAGGGCAATTGGACTATGAATGTTCAAGTCTTAGGGAATAAAGTAATAATACTTGGTGTTATCAAGCGGGGTGGAGTTTTCATCTGTGATGTGGTATCGATGTTTTGATCGAATAAAATGTGTTAAGTTCGCCGGTGTTATAGTTCTTCGGTTGCATTGGGTCAGAGTGTTGTGAAGTAGTATTGAAGAAGCGGTTGTCAAAGATCGTGGTGTGTGGTGGTTCAGAACTGAATAGTTATTTCTAATGAAGGCAGCTCGAGAAAGACGATCTTTGGAGAGTTTGAAGTCGTGGTGATCTGCTGGTTTAAGAGCTACAGAGAACGATATTGAATTGGGAAGCATACGATGAAGGAAGACATGTGAGAAGTGTTAGGCGGCGGCTAAATTTCTAAAAGGCCAGGCGTAAGGAAACGAGGTCAGGTAGTGCTTAAAGGGATGAGTTTAGCCAAAGTGGGAGAGAGGCAACATAGTGGTGGATTAGAGGATATTGTAGCGCATTTAGTAGATGTCCATGAGGAGCGGACGGACTGGTAAAGTTGGTGAATGAGAACAGGTTTAGGATGTGATATTGATGTTGTAGAGGGTGTGTAGTACGACATCCCTGGAAGGTGTCAGTTGGTGATTTCCACAGGTCGGTTATCTCCTGTGAGTAGGTTAGCGGTTGTGTGGTTAGCAAGTTTCTGTTAGGGATTCTAGTGGCTATTCAGTAGGAAGCAGAATGTGTGAATGATGCTAGAGAATTTGAGTATTTAGGGAGTGCTAACAAGAGAATTTGGAAGAATTGGATGGATTGGTTGAGCAAGATCATGTAACAAAGGGGAAAGGATCTCAGCAGGGTCTAGAGTGGTGCAAGGAGTAGCTTCGGGCTAAGTGGGGGAGTCCCATCACCTGTTATTGGGTTGTAGGATTGTGTTATCATGGGGTCACGGATTTTCGGCGTATTGGAAAGTTATTACGGCTAAGGGAAAGGAGTATAATGGTGATTGTGCATGGGATTTGAAAAATATGTGCACAAGTTGGCCCTGTCGGACCAGGGTTAGGCTTTGAAAGATTCAGAATTTATGCTTAAGGCATAGGCGAGTTGTAAGGGTAGTGACTCTATCATGTACTTCATTGAGAGGATGTTCATGTGCTAGAAGAGCCTTGGAGCTGATTGTATTCGGGTCCAGTCAGAGTGGTTGACTCTCAATAGTGGTCCTAATAAATTTGAAAGTTAAGAATGCGGCATTTAAGGGTTTCAGGCAGCAGTATGATTAAGAGTCGAGCTTTTGCAGTATAATTCCTGAGAAAGGGAAAATAATTGGAGTGTTCTATGTTATTTTCAGTGTGCAGGATAGTATTGGAGTAGTGAGAGAAATAAACTCCGGGTTGTAGAAAGATTATCAGAAGGGTATGCGATGGGTTATGAGATTTAAGCAGCATGGTCTCATGAATCAAGGTCACTCAGGATGAGTGAGGATTGAGTTTGTTATGAGTTGAATGGGGTTACTATTATTTCTGAGGCAATTAAGGATGATTAGAGAGAAGATGGATTGGTTAGCCATGGTTGAAATGGCACATGTACGGCAGTGATCAGTTTCGTCAGTGTGATTAAATTATTCATGTGGTTTGGGCCGGTGTGTGTGGGGCTTGTCGGGTCGTAATAGATTTCATGTGGAAGCATTCGATTGCTATGGCCTGTCGGGTGTAGGAGGATCCCGGAAGGTTTATGGTGGTTCAGACCACTACTTAAGGATTTGCATGTTGGATGATTGTGAGAATTCGCTTGAGTGTTGTTATTGTTCTTTTAAATTGAGGTAAGTAAGAGGTTTCTATATGATGAGGTGTTTCCCCTATTAGTGGTTCAGGAGTTATGATGGAATTCTTGTGCAATCTCATAGTTTGCATGTCAGGTGCAGTAAGCAGTATGTAATTGGAAGTAAGGATCAAGATTGTGGTTCGGTGTTGGCAAGTATGTCATTGTATTGGTAAAAAAGAGTGTCACACGTTAGCTGATTCTAGACAACTCAGCCGGATACGTGGACCATGGGAAACACGACAGCTGGACGTGATTCTATAAAGAGATACAGAACAAAGAGGCACAGATCAATAAACCATCGAGTCCATCAGCCACGGGAAACTCAACCTGATCAAGACAGGGAAGAGACACGGTCAGAATGAATCTGGACAAAGCTTCAGGCAGATTCAAGGACCCACAATTGATTACTCGTACGTTATGTAACCGTACCCCAATTANAATACAATCTACTTTGCTTTTCTATATTTCTGCAATATTGTCTATTACTCATTTCTCTTTATTTCCTTGATTATCAGTAACCCGTGTTCATCCTAGAAATAGCTTTGGTCAAAGGAACTAATTCTTTGGTTAAACAAATTGGTTCCGTTACCGGGAATCTGATAATCTTTGTTTGCTTTTCAAGCGATATCCTTTGAACTATGTAGAACTCCAACGACAACAACCAGCAAGGGAATGGAACCCCAGTTCCATCACCTTCAAGAACCCCACGTGGTTCAAGGGAAAAATCACCAGAAAGATCCAATAACAACAATGATAATAATGATCAAACAGTAACAAGATCGAGTAAAGCAAATGATTGCAGAGTATGTGATCCAAGCTTTGCAAGAATTTGTGAGGGGATTACCGGCAGCGTTACCTACACCACCGACACCACCCCTCAATAATGCCATCACCATGAAAAATCCTCAATCTGGGTTGGCGAACTCAGGAAGGGGAGATACTCCTAACAAATCTCTCGAAGCAAGACTAGGTATAACTAATAACTCTGAATTACAAAATTTACTGCTAACCATGTAGAAACAGATGAAGGAGCAGAACGATCACATCGAACAAATTCCTGGAGTACCGCCTATCATCAAAGGTATTGATGTTGATAGGTATTCTCAACAACCTTGGAAGCCAAGTGCGGCACCCTTGCCTATACCCAAGAAGTTTAAAATGCCTGACGTTCCCAAATATGATGGAACAACTGACCCACGTGATCATGTGACTGCTTTCACTACTGGAGTAAAAGGCAACGACTTAACAAAACAAGAGATTGAATCAGTCCTTGTCAAAAAATTTGGGGAAACACTTACCAAAGGAGCCCTAACCTGGTATTCTCTTCTCCCTAAAAATCCTATTGACGCTTTTGCTGAGCTTGCAGATTCATTTATAAAAGCACACTCTGGTGCACAAAATGTTGAGAAAAGAATGGAAGACATATTCAAAATAAAACAAGGAGACACGGAACTACTCCGTGAGTTTGTAGACAGGTTTCAACGAGAAAGAATGCAATTACCCAGGGTGCCTGATAATTGGGCAGCCATGGCATTTGCAAGCAACCTAAACGATAAAAGCTCAGAAGCCACGAGACGACTTAAGGAAAGTCTAAGAGAATTCCCCGCTACAACATGGAACGATGTATATAACAGGTATAGTACTAAACTCAGAATAGAAGAAGATATCATTGCTCGTTCAAGGGATGAAGCTCATTCCAGATCAAGACGTCCTGAATCAGACAGAAGATCAAGTAAAAACAGGTATGATCCTTACTTAGGACCCTCGGGACGTGATATTCGCCCCAGGTTCGAAAACACTAGGTAAGACTATAGACCACCAGGAAGAGACGTAGTCTCATTCTCATCTAGATCCAGAAAAGATCAAGATGAACAACCTAGAGGTAATACCCAAATTGGGGATCATACCTTTAATGTAAGTACTACTGAACTTGTCTCAATATTGAGGAACATGGGAGACAAGGTTAAGTGGCCCAAAGAGATGCGATCAAATCCAAATAGAAGGAACCCAGATCACTGGTGTGAATTCCATAACGATCATGGGCACAAGACTGCGGATTGCAGATTTTTACAAGGTGAAGTAGAAAATTTATTGAAACCGGGCTATTTAACAGAATTGTTTAGTGATAAAGGTAAACAGGCATATATGAAGAACAAGCAGGAGCCCCCAAAGCCTCCTTCTCCAAAACGAATTGTCAACCTGATACACGGAGGTGAATAAGTAAATGGAGTGGTCTGCAAAACGACCACAAAGTTCACAATTACACATGGAAAATGGGTTCGTGAAAATCTGGAAGAGGACGATATAACCTTCGATGATTCAAATATCAGCGGATTAATGCTTCCTTACAACGATGCTCTGGTAATATCTTTACTTATTCATGACACTAACGTAAAAAGAGTGTTGATTGATCCAGGTAGTTCAGTCAATATCATTCTGCTAAGAGTCGTGCAAGAAATGCTATTGGGGAATCGAGTAATCCCAAGGGCACGAGCCATATCAGGGTTTGATAACACTACGGTTATAACAAAAGGAGAAATTGAGCTTAGCACTTATGTTGAGGGGGTGATCAAAGTACTAGGTTCCAAGTCATCGATACTGACATGGCTTATAACGTAATCGTGGGAAGGCCATGGATCCAAGACATGAAAGAAATACCCTACACCTTGCATCAAGTAATTAAATTCCCCTTTGAATGGGGGATTCAGAAAATTAGAGGCGATCAGCAAACCGCAAGAAATATAAACTCCATGGCACACTACAACAAAAAAATAGAGGTGGAAGAATCACAAGATAAGGGAATCTCCCAAGCGGGTAACACCACCCAAACAGGCATGGAAGAAATTACTACCCAAATAGGTACGGAAGGTATTATTGCTGAAACAGGTACGAAAGAAAATACTTACGAGAAGGTGAATCAAGTTACCACGGAAGGTGAATTAGACCACATGGATACAGATTCCAGACCGGACGCCATTCATGAATCGGAGGAAGACGAGCACATCAAAACAACTACGGAAGAGCTCGAAGCTGTTCCATTGTCTGGACAAAAGCCTGAACAGAAAGTGTATATAGGCACCGGGCTGGGCCCCGGTCGAAGAGAAGAAAAGAAAGCAAGGACCATTCAAGAACCAAGTGATTGACGAAGAGGTACAGAAACTCTTGAAGATTGGTTTGATACGAGAGGGGGACTTACTGTTATAAAGTTATGCCTTTTGGCTTGAAAAATGCTGGGGCCACCTATCAAAGGTATAATATGAAGCTAAATCCAGAAAAATGCGCTTTTGGAGTGCAATCAGGTAAATTTTTGGGTTTTCTTGTATCGAACAGAGGAATATAGGTAAACCCCGCTTAAATTAAAGCTATAGAAGAAATACCTGATATTTTAACAAAAGTTCAAAGACTAATGGGGAGAATAGAAGCTTACGGAAGATTTATTTCTAAGTCTTCCGAAAAAAGTTTTAAATTCTTCTCAGTTCTCAAAAAGCAGAATCAGTTCAAATGGACTGAAGAATGTCAGCAAGTCCTCAAGAATCTGAAGATTTATCTATCGAACCCGTCGGTGCTTTCAAAGCCAAAAGAAGGAGAAATATTGTACATCTACCTGGGTGTTTCAGAAATTGTTGAAAGTGCAGTACTAGTAAGAGAAGAAAAGGGTAAGCAATCACCTATCTACTATGTAAGTAAAACTTTGCTAGATGTTGAAACTAGATATCCACATCTGGAAAAATTAGCCTTAGCTTTAATAATGGCATCTAGAAAATTACGACCATATTTTTAATGTCACCCAATCACCGTTGTGACTACATATCCTTTAAGAAATANTTATCCCTGAAGTAGAAAAAGAGTTACAACTTTTTAACGGTGCTAATCCGGGCCTATGGACCCTATTCACCGATGGCTCCTCAAATATAAAAGGTGCCGGCTTAGGCATAGTCTTAATATCACCCACAGGTGAAAAGACACGGCAATCTATCAAGTGTTATCCTATAACTAACAATGAAGCAAAGTATGAAGCTGTTATTGCAGGGCTTGAACTCGCACGGGAACTCTCAATCGAGAAAATCATGATCAATAGCAATTTTCAAATGGTAGTAAATCTGATGCAGGGGACTTACATCGGTCAAGAGACTCAAATGCAACAGTATCTTGAAAAAGCACGAGAGCTCATGAGACAATTCAAAACATGGAAGGTAATGCAAATACCTAGAGAGGAAAATGTAGAAGCAGATGCATTAGCTAACCTCGCAGCAATCACGGAAGTAACAAACAAAGATAATGCAATTGTCGTCCAACTATTCCACTCAACGATCGACCAGGACAGGAATGAGTTAACTTTCACTAACTTAACCTGGGACTGGAGAAACGAAATTCTTAATTTTTTGCAAAATGTCACCGTACCTGAAGACAGGAAAGCAGCTCAAGCACTTCGCCGCAAAGCTGCACGGTACTGCCTTATTCGCAACTCGCTTTATCGTAAGATGTTCGGAGGACCCCTAGCAAAATGCCTCGGACCTAACCAAACGAAATTTGTGATGAAAGAAGTCCACGAAGGACACTGTGGAAATCACTCAGGGGTGAGATCCTTAGTGAAAACCCTAATCAGAGCTGGATACTATTGGCCTAAGATGGAAGAAGAAGCCGAGAACTTCGTATCCAAATGTGACAGGTGCCAAAGGTTTGCCAATAACATGCATCGACCAGCAGAATTATTGCATCCAATAGTATCCCCGTGGCCTTTCATGAAAAGGGGTATGGACATAATGGGACCTCTTCCCACAGCTAAAGGACAGGTACGGTTTTTGCTTATGCTAACCGACTATTTTACAAAATGGGTAGAGGCAGAAGCGTTCAAACAAGTGCGAGAAAAGGAAGTTAAAAGCTTCTTATGGAGAAACATAACATGCCGCTTTGGGATACCAAAGGAAATCGTGTGCGATAATGGCCCACAATTCATAGGCTCGCAAATCACAGAATTCTTCGAAAGATGGCAAATCAAACGGATCACTTTAACGCCATACCAACCCGTGGCTAATGGTCAAGATGAGTCAAAGAATAAGGTCATCATCAACAATCTAAAGAAGCAACTGGATAAAGCCAAAGGAAACTGGCCTGATGAGTTACCAGCGATACTATGGGCATACAGAACAACTTCAAAAATAGCCACGGGAGAAACCCTGTTCGCACTTGTCTATGGCTCAGAGGCCTTAATACCTGTGGAGATTGGTGAACCAAGCATAAGGTTCGCAACAGCCATGGAGGAAGCAAACGACGACGGATTGAGGACCAATTTGGACCTGCTCGAACCACGGAGAGAAGTCTTTCAATCATAGAGCATTATTACAACCGTAAAGCTCATCTCAGGTACTTCAAGATTGGGGACTTCATCCTCAAAAAAAGTCTTTTAATCAACGAAAGAAGCAGGCGCGGGAAAGCTAAATCCAAACTGGGAAGGACCCTACAAAATTCGAGGCATAGCTAGGAAGGGCGCCTATGAGTTGGAAGCTATGGACGACAGACTTCTACCAACAAGCTGGAACACCATCCACCTAAAGAAGTATTACTTCTAAGGAAAAGAATTACCTCCGGTCAGGTATCACACGTTCAATTTTATTTTGAACATTTAAAAATTTACTAACTTTTTCAGATGATAGGCATAAAGCTTAGCCATCACCAGATGATGATATTAGACCTGCAAAGACGCGAGGAAATAACACAATTCCCGGTCTAGGGTTACACTTTCTGATGGACATTTTAAAGGTTAAGCAATCATTATCTAAAAAACTATATACCNTCATTCTTCAAAGCTCAAACACTTGGGGGACTATACAGTATGGAAGGCTAAGACGAAGCAAAGAAGACTATCAGAAAGTCAAAAGCTCTAGCCTAAAGACCCATCTACCCAACAAGACAAGTAATACGAGCAGAATCGAAAGAGATCAAAAGAGTCATCCAAATACAAAGCCTAATGCAAAAATGCAAAAAACCTTCGAACATGTTCAGGCTGAAAGGCAAAATATTAGTCATGAGGAAGAAATGTACATATTTATACTTATTCAAACTGTTATAACAAAAACAGTTAGGGGTAAAAGATCATCATCATTTGTAATTACTCAAAAATTGTTATCAAATAAAACAGTTAAGAATGAAAGATCAAAATCCATGTATTTGTTCAGAAAATTGTTGTCAAATAAAACAGTTACGGATGAAAAAGCATATTCCTCGTACTTATTATAAAACTGTTATTAATAAAAACAGTTGGGGGTTGCCAATCTTTATAAAAATTGTTATTAGTGAAAAACAGTTGTTCCCTTGTATTAATATCGAAAAACTGTTACCTATGAAAAACAGTTATGAAATACAAGTGTATATCAAATCTGTTAAACAAAAACAGTTGCAACAAGAGTTTTAGACGATAATCAAACACATGTAAAATGTCGTGGAAGTTCAAAAAAAAAACTTTCCTTGGAAACATTCTTAAACATGTGTAAAATTCCTATCACTCTATTGCATTATCATGAAGTTGAGACGTCTTCTTCATGTCAATCATAAAGGGCCCTCTTTCATAAATGAAGCCTACTACAAAAAGGCTCACAAACACCGTACCTACTATGAAAAGGTACGAGTGATTACAGCATCCTCATGCAAAAATTCAGAGGTAAAAACAAAAACCTCGAAAATTAAACATGCAAAAGACTTAAGAGTAAAGTAGAAACTCGAAGAAAAAAGTCTTAATTTGCATATATTAAAAAAAATAGCTAAGTAAGAACAAAGTACAAACTAGTACTTAGCCGCATATAGTTTATACATTGAAATGCCCCTAATTTGTCATTTGGGGACTTTTGACAGATCCAAGTTTAACCCTGATGGAGCTGGGGGTAACCACCAATCAAATAAAAAAAGGGNAGAGTTTGAACTTTATCTAAAGCATTACGAAGGTCCTCTTGAGTACGAGTGAGTGATTGCACGAGCTCGCCTGAGTATTCCTCCTTCTGCCCCAGCAATTTTATCAAGTCTCTAATCCCCTCTGAGGCGCAGAACAACTGCTCAGCAAATGAGGACTCCAGAACACTCTTGTCTTTATCAGCCTGACTGGAAGAAGCCTTCTCTACTGCCAATTCTGCCGCCATGAGCCTCATCTTCCGCTTCAAGGTACTCATTTCCTCTTCTAAGGCATCCATGTCAATCCTTAGGCTATCATATTGTGCTTTCCAATTATCAGCATCGGCCTGCAACTCTTTTGTCTCCTGATCCGTATTTGAGATCCTCTTCATGAGCTCCATGCCTATAAGATTAATCTACAAGAAATAAACCAATTAGATATGATAAATTTCATATACGAAAATGAAAGAGGATAACCTGCATCATACCTTCAAAGAGGTATGTACAACTTCATTGGCCCATGTAAGAGCACTATGGCTGGCTAGCTTGGTTTTCTCAGTGGGACCTATAACAGGCTTGAGCCAAACTTCAGGCTCACCTGTTTTCTTGAAAAGATTCCCCTCAGCTAGAACCTCTATTATCACCTGCCGCATCTCTCTTCTGGAAGACCCTACTATCCTAGCAGAAGGCATGGAACAGGCAGAGATGAAGCAACAACATGCACGGAGGATTGAGGAACTGGAGAAGCCACGGACAAAGCAGCAGGCACGGAGGATTGAAGAGTTGAGGAAGCCACGGGCAAAGAAACAACAGAAGCCGTAATAGCCAAAGGAGCATATGAGACAACTTCTCTTAAAGAAGCAGGAAAAATAGCAGCCAAAGGGACATCATCGGGAACAAGGTCAAAACCTTCATGGAAAACCACAGACATGGAAGGCAAAGTCATGGGTGTAGACTCATCATCCGAAACCACCCGCCTTCTTTGTGTCCTGCACACCAAAGCACCCTGTTCTTCTTCTTCTTCTTCTACGGAACGGGACTCACCAATCTTCCTCTTTGAGGAAGACGAACCAACAATAATCTCTTGGACCTGGGCCAAAGATATCTTCGGGATAGATGAAGCAGACACCCCACGAGCAGAGAACCCTATCAAAAGGGAAAAAGGTAAGCGACAGAGAAAGAAGAGGCTCGAGTAAGGAAAGAAGCAAGAACAAAAGCTTCACTTACCGTGGGTCTTTACATGCCAGCCGTACTTCCCAGCGAAGTACTTCCAAGATATCTCTTCTAAAGGAGCAACGGACAACAATTTTTATACCCAATCACGGATACTAGAGACATTCTCAACAGTACCCACAATTGCTGAGAGAAGAAGAAACGGATACTGTGTTAGTAAAACATCTCAAGTCAGAACGAGGAAAAGTAAATAGATGTGAGCTAAGGTGTACTCACATGCACGATTCCACTTCTCAGGGAAGGGAAGATTTTCTTCACCCACTAAACCAGCAGTGGGTACAGCGACATACCGGAGGTACCAACCCCTATCATTATCATCTCAAGGGGTTACTAGCACTCTTTTACTCCTAGCAGTCAGAGTAAAAACCCTTTGACGAAAAAAGGCAGGAGAGTAGAGATGAATAATATTGTTGAAAGTAAAAGGAATCGAGGCTAAAGAAGCTAAACTCCTAAGACATGCGACAACTCGTCACACAAGCGGACCAACTTCTCCTAAGCAAATATTGAAGAAATGGCAGAATTCAATTATGACTGGATCAATGGGAGGTCTAAACCCTAGAGTAAAAGGGTACGTATAAACAAAAGAGTATCCTGTCTTGTAAGACATTATTCTTTGATTACTATTCAGCATGTAGATAGGGAAATCATGCCTCCAAAAACACTCCCTACAAACAAGGGAAATCTGACCCTCAGTAATAAGGGTTGGATACCTTTCGACACTCTCAAGGGAAGAAGATTGGTCTACGAGACTTGATTATCTCTAGCAAAGACAAACTCAGCAGGAATAATTTCATCAACTCCAGGTTCACGAAGGCGTTCATCTCTACCTCTAAAAAAATACCGGGAAGCCCTAGTCCTCGGAGAAACTAGAGACCTAGCAGAAGGAGGGGAAACTATTTGAGAAGAAGAAGAGCCTCTCGAAGGAGTGGATTCTAGACTCCTAAGTCTACCACCCCTCCGACCCCTAGTCGGAACAGAAGATGGCGTTAAATTCTCAATATCTATTACTCTCTGAGGTTGATTTGAAGAAGACATGTTTACAAAGGAAAGAAAAAGTTCTTTACAAAAGACAAAGTTAGAAAGTGTTTCGTGGAAGCAAAGAAAAGACGAAAGGTACTTATACTTGAGGACAACCGTCAAACATGGAAAATATATATATATAATGATGAAAAGTCATAATTGAAGGTGTCACTTCGGGACTGACGCAGCCGCAGAAAGCCCTAAAAAGCGCTGAGTAACTGCAGAACCAATCTGATAAGGACACGTGGTTTGAGCATTAAATATAAGTGACAAACGATGCCTATGATTCAGAGAAGGATACAATGTTTCGAGGTAAAGCGAAGGCAAAATATTCCCGCCATAAATGTGTATCCACTTACCAAATATTAATCGATAAATAAATGGTAAGTGGGGGGACTATTTGTATTGGTGAAAAAGAGTCTCACGCATTAGCTGATTATAGACAACTCAGCCGGATACGTGGACCAAGGGAAATGCGACAGCTGGACGTGATTCTATGAAGAGATACGGAACAAAGAGGCACAGATCAATAAACCATCGAGTCCATCAGCCATGGGAAACTCAACTTGATAAATACAGGGAAGAGACACGGTCAGAATGAATCTTGACAAAGCTACGGGCAGATTCAAGGACCCACAATTGATTACTCGTACGTTATATAACCGTACCCCAATTACCGTTATCCTTTGTAACGCCCCATTAATGTCATAATTAGTCATTAATGGGCAATTATAGAAAGAGTTGTACATTATATCAAGGAATCTCCTATATAAGGGACGGGAATACAACTTGTAAAGGATCATCTGATTTTAAAATACAATCTACTTTGCTTTTCTATATTTTTGCTATATTGTCTATTACTCGTTTCTCTTTATTTCCTTGATTATCATTAACCCGTGTTCATCCTAGAAATAGCTTTGGTCAAAGGATCTAATTATTTGGTTAAACAGTCATGAGCTCGAGCGAGCAATAAAAAGGGATTTGAAAGTTCAGAGTAAACTGGTGTTATCTTCAGTGTCACCTGAGATCGATATTCAGTGAAATCGGCTTGTATCATAGTAATGGGTTCTTGATGGGTTTGCAGTATTAGTGTGGTCCGTGTTATGGAGGTGCAGACTTGTTACCTGGTGTGGAAGGTCATGGGAGCATTAACCACGAGAAGATTGTATAAGTATGAGATGTAGTCACCTGATTGGTTGAAGATTTAGACCATGTATAAGGAAGTGCAATATTGCTTATTTGAGGATTTATGCCAGGAAGACGTTCGTTTCAGTTGATTGTGGATTTTGGGGTGTTTGTCCCGACTATGATGGTTGTTCTTGTGTATTATGAGAGGAAGCAGGTTATTATGGACCCAAGTCAAGCTATTGGCCTAGTTCAGTGCAAGCAGAATCGACTTGAAGTGTGTGAATGGATTAAAAACAAGATTATGGGCTTCATGTGAGTTAGATGTGCTCATTTCAGTATAGCGCTCCTCAAGGAGGGGTGTTGGAATATCAGGTGATTGTTTCGTCTTCGTTCATTTCATGTAATATTACGTCGTGCCGTGTGAGTTGTGGAACGGCTTGAGAAATACCTACGTGTTAAGATTCAGTATAGTGATGATGTTATGTGAGCAGGAGAGCTCTTGAGATTTAGATTATGTATCGCACCTCAGTTGTGCTTGAGTTTTGTAGCGTATGGCTCTATCAGTCCCCCCAGGATGGTATTGTGCACTTAGCATGCTTGGGACCGATGTTCGATATTTGTAATAGTGAGCAATTCAGCTCCGTGTATATTTCCTTATGTGAATTTTATGATGGGATCGGGTGGCACGCCGCCACGGGTATGCTATTTGGATAGGGTTGCACGCCGCAATAGTGTGATGATGAGTAAGGTTCCTATATTTATTTTTCTTGTGTTTTACTTTTTGTTTTCTGAGAAGAGTTCATAATAAGTTGCGTGAGTTGAGTAGTCTTTTCTTGAGTCATTTCTTTATGTATCATGTTCGAGTTATGGTCTATTGGCGTGTTGTGGTGTCATGAGAGACTATTGGTCATGTATGGGGTGATTGGTTGTCTGATCAGTTCATACTGGTAAGACGAGGTTATCGGATCAGGCATCATTGCGATAAGATTATGTGAAGTATATTACTGGACAATTACCATTATTTGGTTCATAATGAGATGATGATTTTAGTCAAGGAGAAAGATTCAATGTTTGGTTAACTCTAAAATTGGCTAGAAATTTCTACACATCTCCTCCGTTGTGGCGGTATCGTCAGCATTATAGCAGGATGTATGTATGTATATCATAAGGTGCATTGGGAGCATCAGAATCGTAGATATTTGGCTGTTAAGGTTCATGGAATGTCATGGTGGCTAGATGATGAATTATGCGGTGCATGGTGCTGATTCAGCAAAGGTACGCAGTCATGTTCAGGTACCTCGTGTGGTAGTTGGTACAGTGTTCATATATTAGAAATAGGCCTTGCAGAGAATTTCAAGTGTTGGAACTGGGTTCTAAGCTTATTGTATGGATAAAAGAGGATATCTTCATATTTGATCAAGCGAATGTGCTCAACTGGGTTGTGGTAGCACGGGCAGGTGCACGAGGTATTAAACAGTGATTTCAGATAACTCCAGAGCAGTTCTTGGCACGTTCGAGGACGAACGTATGTTTAAGTGGGAGAGAATGTAATGACCCGACCGGTCGTCTTGAGCTCTAGCATGTCATTTAGCAGTTTGAGGTCATGAGAAGATTTATTTCAAGTATTATGACTTGTCGGTGTGGTCGGAACTGAATTTCAGGAAGTTTGGAGTCAATTTTAGGAAGAAAATTCTCAATTCAGAAGCCTTAAGTCGGAAGAATCAACTAAGATTGGAATTTTGAGTAAACGACCTCCGAATTAAGATTTGAAGGTTCCAGCAGGTTCGTATGATGATTTCGGACTTGGGAGTATGTCCGGATCGGGCTTTGGATAACCCAGGAGCGTTTCGGCGCATATTATGGAAGATAGCATTTTAGAAGAATTTCATAAATTTGGGTTGTAAGACATTTCAGTGTTATAGATGTCCGTTTGGGATTCCGAGTCTGGGAATAGCTTTGTATGGTGATTCTAGATTTGGGAGCGCGATCGGAAGTGAATTCGGATGTCTGTAGGACATTTTGAAGTCATTTGGCTAAAGATAGAAATTTGAAGGTTTTTGAGAAGTTTGACCGAGAGTTTGACTTTTTGATATTGGGGTCGGATTCCAATTCCAAAAGTTGGAGCAGGTCCGTGAGGTCGAATATGACTTGTGTGAAAAATTTGGGGTCAATCGGACGTGATTTGATAGGTTTCGGCATCGGATGTAGAAGTTTGAAATTTCAAAGTTCATAAAGCTTGAATTGGAGTGCGATTCATGATTTCGACGTTGTTTGATGTGATTTGAGGTCTCGAGAGAGTTCGTATCATATTTTGGGACATGTTGGTATAATTGGTTAAGCTCCCGAGGGCCTCGGATGGATTTCGGAAGGCTAACAGAATGGATTTCGGGTAAAAATAGCTGCTGAAATTTCTACTGCAAATCTGTTTTGGACAGCAACTGATGCATCAAAGAGCTAACTTTGGAAGTGTATATATCAAAATCTATAAGTAATATGAAAATTTACAAAACATAAAGGTTGTAGATCTTTCATTCTAGTTTCCATAAAATTAAACCATTCATGATTTAGACATTTTATCAGAAAGTTATAATCGATTGAAGATGGCTGGTGAAGTAGTTTCAACATAATTTACTAATGCATGGAGCTGAGTTTGGAAGCTCACATCTCGGAATATATAAAGAGTTATATGGTGTACAACCTATCAAATTAAAGATAGTCGAGTCTAGTTTCTAAATAATCAATTCGTTTGTCATTTGGATATTTTTACAAGGAGTTATGGGCGTTTTAACAGAAGGTGTACAGCAACAGAAAATTATAATAGGATGTACAACCTGCACATCGCAAGGTACAACTCGATGAAGCCTGGACAAATTGTTTTAAACACGAGTTTTGGCCCATTTCTTTCATTTGGTTTGGACAATTTTGGAGAGCTCATGGAGGGATTTTCACCAAGCAACACTAGATGAGTGATTTCTTCCTATTTTTGAGTTAAATATGTGATCTTACATGGATTTAGACATGAAAAATTAGTATAAATTTGAGATTTTTGGGGAAGACCTAGAATTTGGAATTTTGGACTTTTATCATGTATTTGAGCATTAAAATTAGAGCAAATTGTATATTTGAGTTAGTAAAGCTATGAGTAGAATTTATCTTCGAGAAATTTCGGAATCCGGGCACGTAGGCCCAAGGGCATTTTGGTCAACTTTTCGAGCGGAGTTGGGAACTTATATAATTTGAATTGTTACAAGTATTAGAGTGAATTTTTATTGGAAAATACACAAGTCTTCTATGCCTATAATAGAGTAGAAGGGGACTCGTGGGATTCTTTGGACGCGGCAGAATTACCTCGCGGTCTCTTAGCTGCTACTAGGACGACTCCTAGCCACGATACTGGGTGCTGGTACCTGGATCTGCACATGGGGAAAACATGCGCAAGAAAGGGCGTGAGTACTCCACATTCGGTACTACGTAAGTGTCAAGCCTAACCCCAGTCAAGTAGTGACGAGGTCAGGTTGAGGCCCTACTGAGTTTGTAAAAACAAGTCAATATATAATTTAAAACAGTGAAATACAGATAAACAATGATAAACAGGATTAACGAAAACGGAAAGATTTATTAACAGAAAGAGAGCCTTCGGCTCACCACAGCATATATCTCAACAGTAAATGTGCAATGCGCTCCCGGATCTCAGTCCGTAGTCCCAACTTAAATATGCTATGCAGTACAGGGGGAAAGCTCCCGGATCTCTGTTTGTAGTCCCAATTTAAATATGCATTTCAGTACAGGGGGAAAGCTCCCGGATCTCGGTTCGTAGTCCCAATTTAAATATGAAATACAGTACAGGGGTAAAGCTCCCGGATCTCGGTCCGTAGTCCCAATTTAAATATGCAAAGTAGAAGTATGTCAATTTTGCTTAATTAAACAATCCAGGAAAAACAACAGGCAAGAATAGAGTAAATCCACCTAAGCATGATGTGACTAGTAGCAAATAATAGGAAATCAAGTCAGAACAGGTAGGCATGCTTACTCTTAAGCTATCTACTCTATTAAGATGGAAACAATAATATGTGAATGAAAATGAGCGATTTCATAGGAGTAAAAAAATAGGATTTTAGCAACAATGACCCATGTACGCACTCGTCACCTCGTGTACACGGCGTCCACATNCTACCTAAGCATGATGTGACTAGTAGCAAATAAGAGGAAATCAAGTCAGAACAGGTAGGCATGCTTACTCTTAAGCTATCTACTCTATTAAGATGGAAACAATAATATGTGAATGAAAATGAGCGATTTCATAGGAGTAAAAAAATAGGATTTTAGCAACAATGACCCATGTACGCACTCGTCACCTCGTGTACACGGCGTCCACATAACAAAATCAGTATAAAAATTCCTAAGGGAAAGTCCCCAACACAGAATTATGCAAGCCACTTACCTTGACTGCGCTAATAAACTCAATACCACGCTCTTGCCACGAGTATCTCACTCCGGGTGGCTGAAATCTANCCACGAGTATCTGACTCCGGGTGGCCCAAATCTATTCAAATCGATTGCATGGTGTAAATATCACTTCAAGGGAACAAAATAGCTAATTATTTATAAGCTAATACGCGAAATTAGGAAATTCGCCCAAAAAGTCCCCCAGGCCCACGTCTCGGAATCGGATAAAATTTATATTTCCCGAACACCCATTCGCTCATGAACCCACTTGAACAAGAATCAACAAAATTCGACGTATAAATCTCCCTAAATCTTCAGATTTCTACTTGGGAAAATTTCATCCCATTTTCATGGTTTTTCATCCAATTTCATTGATTAGATTGAGGAAAATGATAGAGATTATTGATATATAAAGGGATTAAGGTTAGAAAATGTTACCTATGATTCTCCTCTTCAAATCCCACTGAAAATCGCCATGTTCCGAGCTCACAATCGATTTTGGAATTATGAAATTAAAACCCTCGGATTTTTGGTATAAACTGTCCCGATATTTCGCACCTTAGACACTGGGATCGCCCCTGCGGTTCCGTACCTACGGTGCCGCACCTGCGGAAACCCAATCGCAGGTGCGGAAGTTCATTAAGTGGCATGGGGTGGCACCTGTGGCACCCCTTTCGCACCTGCGTGCCCGCACCTACGGAAACACCATCGCAGGTGCGGAAATTCATTTAATGGCCTGGAGTCACACCTGCGGCACCCCCTTCGCACCTGCGTGTCCGCACCTACGGAAATACCATCGCAGGTGTGAGACACCAGAACCAGGATGGTTCAGCTGTTCTCAAATTCATAAACTCACCCGTTGAGCATCCGAAACGACCCCGAGGCCCCCCGGACCTCAACCAAACCTACCAACTGGCCCTAATACGTTGTTCAAACTTGGTCGAGCCTAAGAAACACATCTCATAACATCAAAATCATCAATTATGCATAGATTCAAGCCTAAGAACTTAGGAAATTTCTAGAATTCACATCTGGTGCCGAAACACGTCTAAACTCATCCGAATGACCTCAAATTTTGCACACAGGTCATAAATTACATTACGGACTTGTTATCGCTTTCGGAATTCCATTCCGAGTCCGATATCAAAATTTCACCTATCGGCCAAAATAGCCGAAATTCTAACTTTCGCCAATTCTAGCCCAAATCCACAACCGACCTCGGAAACACATTCCAAACACGCTCTTATCCCCAAAATCACCCAACGGAGCTAACAGAGTCGACAGAATTCCATTCCGGATCCGTCTTCACACAGCTCTAGCTACGGCCAGATTTTTAAAGCTAAATTCCACATTTATGGACTCTGCGTCCAAAATCACCCCGGATATCATCACTCAACGCTACGACAAGTTCCAATAACATAAATAGACATGGGAGAAGCGGTTAATAGGGGATTGGGGCGCAAATTCTTAAAATGACTGACCGGTCATTACATCCTCCCCCTTTTAAGAAAATTTTTCGTCCTCGAATGAGCATAGAAACACACCTGGAGCTAGGAAAAGATGAGGGTACTGACTCCGCATATCCTGCTCGATCTCCCAAGTCGCCTCCTCGACTGGCTGACCCCTCCACTGAACCTTTACTGACGCAATATCCTTTGACCTGAGCTTTCTGACCTGCCTGTCCAATATAGCCACAGGCTCCTCAACATATGATAGATCCTTGTCCAATTGGACTGAGCTGAAATCCAAGACACGAGTCGGGTCACCGTGATACTTCCGGAGCATGGAGACGTGGAACACCGGATGAACCCCTGCTAGGCTGGGAGGCAGGTCTAGCTCATAAGCAACCTCCCCAACACGTCGGAACACCTCAAAAGGGCCAATAAATCTCGGAGTCAGCTTGCCTTTCTTCCTGAACCTCATGACACCCTTCATAGGCGATACCCGAAGCAAAACCGGATCACCATCCATAAATGCCAAGTCACGAACCTTCTGGTCCGCATATCTCTTCTGCCTGGACTGAGCTATGCGAAGTCTCTCCTGAATCACCTTCACCTTGTCCAGGGCATCCTGAACCAAGTCTGTACCCAACAATCGGGACTCGCCCGGCTCAAAACATCCCACGGGAGACCTCCACCTCCTACCATACAAAGCCTCATACGGTGCCATCTGAATGCTGGACTGGTAGCTATTATTATAAGCAAACTCTCCAAGAGGCAAGTATTGGTCCCATGACCCTCCAAAATCCATCACACATGCATGTAGCATATCTTCGAGAATCTGAACCGTGCGCTCGGACTTCCCGTCCGTCTGAGGGTGAAAGGTTGTACTCAACTCTACCCTGGTGCCTAACTCCTGCTGAACGACTCTCCAGAACCGTGAAGTGAACTGTGTACCTCTGTCTGAAATGATAGATACTGGAATACCGTGGAGGCGAACAATCTCTCTGATATAAATCTCAGCCAACCTCTCCAATGAATATGTAGTCAGTACTGGAATGAAATGCGCTGATTTGGTCAGCCGGTCCACAATCACCCAAATAGCATCATGCTTACTCAAAGTCCGAGGAAGTCCAACCACAAAGTCCATGGTGATCCGCTCCCACTTCCATTCTGGAGGCTCAATCTGCTGAAGTAACCCTCCCGGTATCTGATGCTCATATTTGACTTGCTGACAGTTGAGACACATGGCTACAAAATCCGCTATATCCTTCTTCATCCTTCGCCACTAATAGTGTTGTCTCAGATCCTGGTACATCTTCGCGGTACCCGGATGGATGGAATATTGCGAACTATGGGCCTCCTTAAGAATCAACTCCCGAAGCCCATCCACATTGGGCACACAGATCCGACCCTGTATCCTCATCACACCATCATCTCCTATAGTCACATCCCTAGCATCACCCCACCGGACTCTGTCCTGAAGAACCAAAAGGTGGGGATCATCATATTGGCGCTCTCTGATACGGTCATAAAGGGAAGATCGAGCAACCACACAAGCTAATACCCGGCAAGGCTCAGAAATATCCAATATCACGAACTGACTGGCTAAGGACTAAACATCTAAGGCTAGAGGCCTCTCAGCTGCATGAAGGTATGCCAAACTCCCCAAACTCTCCGCCCGGCGACTCAAGGCGTCGGTCACCACATTGGCCTTCCCCGGGTGGTATAATATAGTGATGTCATAGTCCTTTAGCAACTCTAACCACCTACGCTGGGGAAAATTTAGATCCTTCTTCCTGAATATGTGCTGCAAACTCCGGTGATCCGTGAATATCTCACAGGGAACACCATATAAATAATGATGCAATATCTTTAGGGCGTGAACAATCGTTGCCAACTCGAGATCATGAACATGGTAGTTTTTCTCATGGACCTTCAACTTTCTGGACGCGTAGGCAATCACCCTACCGTCCTG
>ML432419.1:21458-34287 GCA_005239525.1 Nicotiana knightiana | reverse complement strand
GGGGGTATACAGATTCCGGAGGGGCTCCTTCAGCTCAAGCGCTATAACAAGCCAATCATGGAATAAATCAGTAAAACATGTTGCGGTGTGCAACCCGATCCCATCATAAATCAGTAAATACATGCTGCGACGTGCATCCCAATCCCATAAACATCCTTACCATCAGGTCCTCGGCCTCACTCAGTCATCAATATCTCCAGTCTCTCGGGCTCTCAATGACATGAAAAATCAGCCCAAAATAATGATGTGATATATCAATAAATGGTAATAGAGACTGAGATATGATATGCATATGATTGAGTATGTAATGCAATGAAAGCAGATAGCTCAACATCAAAAATGACCTCGGTGGGTCTCAACAGAATAAACATGTAGCCTAGACATGGTTTCTAACATGGATCACACCTCAAGAGCTCAGGTACTTAGAAATTTCATGGTTATAGGTAAGTTTAGTTAACTACACAGTACCACAAAAATAGCGAAGTCATAATTCACACGGTACACGCCCACATGCCCGTCACCTAGCATGTGTGACACCTCAACACCAAAGACATAAAACTTAATTCTGGATTTCATACCCTCAACACCAAGTTTAGAAGTGTTACGCACCTCGAACAAGCCAATTCGAATACCGAGCAAACCAAACGATGCTCCGAAAATGTCATCCCGCGCCTACTGACCTCCAAACGACTCAAAACTAGCCAAAAGCAACTCAAATACATCAAATAATGCCAAAGGAAACAAACACAATCGATAAAGGTCGTATCTTTAATCAAAAGCCCAAAATTGGCCAAAAAGTCCAACCTAGACCCATACCCCAGAACCCGACAAAACTCACAAAATTCGATAACCCATTTAATTACGAGTCCAACCATACTAGTTTCACTCAAATCCGACTCCAAATTGATGTTCAAAACTCAGAAGTTCACAGTATGAAACTTTAGGCTAAAACCCATAATTTCTCTTTAAAATTCATCAACCAATGCCAAAAATGAAGATAGATTCATGAAATAAGATCAAAACCAAGTGTAGAACACTTACTCCAATCCTTGTGATGAAAATTGCTCCAAAAATCGCCTCAATCCGAGTCCCACATCTAAAAAATATGAAGAAAAAATCAAAACCTCGATTTTATAGCTTCTTCCCAGCATTTTCGCATATGCGGCTAAAATGTCACATTTGCGACCTCCGCTTCTGCGGATCAAATTTCGCTTCTGCAAAGAAATCCTTGAATAGCCATCACCACTTTTGCGATCTGCTACTGTTTCTGCGACCACGTTCCTACGCTCAGTGATCCGCATCTGCGGTTGCGCAGGTGCGCCTCAAGCACCCGCACCTGCGGTCCTCACGCCCAACTCTCCTTCATGCTTCTGCGATGACACTGACGCTTTTGCAGCTCTGCACCTGCTCCCATAACTCCGCAGGTGTGGCCACACTAGAACCAGTAGCCTCAACAATTCAACATGAAATGAAAATGATCCGAACCTCGTCCGGAACTCATCCGAGCCACTCGGACCCCTCCTAATATACCGACAAGTCCCATAACACAAAATAGACCTATCATGACCCGATTCCCACCACCGGGACCGTGATGACGCCTAACATTACACTTGCTAGGCAAGCCACGTTAGAGAATCATTAGCCAAGTTCTTTTACACTTCAGTAATTAACAACAAATAAGCTATAACGAATTAAAATGAGTGCGAAAATATGTAACAGCCTCAATATATTACTACCTAGAATCTGAAGTCACAATTCACGAACTTCTAAGATTTTACTACAAGTCATTGTCCAAAAGAAGTACAACTGTTTGCGAAATAGTAGAAACAGTGAAATGAAATGTATAGCAAGGGACGCGAGGGCCTGCGGATGCCGACAAGTCAACCTTGGGTCTCCTATCAGATGGATCCTCCAGCCAACCTCAAGATCAGCTCGGACCAACTCCAAAATCTGCACAGGAAGTGCAGAGTGCAGTATCAGTACAACCGACCCCATGTACAGGTAATTCAAAAGTGTTCAACAGTGTTCAGAAACTACCAAGCCTTAAGTGCAAATAGGAATACCGTACAGCTAACACAATGTAGGGAAAGCATAAACACCTAAGTTGTTGCAGCGCGCAACCCGATCCCACCGTACATATCACATTCCTCCCTTATTTCCTCATAATAGCATAAACAACAAAATATAAATAAAAAGTGTTGCGCGTGCAAACCAATCCCACCATATTATAATAACACAATCACGGTTCACCCTTATTTCACCAAATAATCCACCCTTATTACACCTGTTGCGGCGTGCAACCCGATCCTACTGTACTGCATCAATTCACCTTTATTCCTCCTCAACATATCACCCTTATTCCACATGTTGCAGCGTGCAACCAGATCCCACCATATCAATATCAATTATTTAGCATGTAAAGAAATTTCACAATTCAAATCATAGAACCCTTCACGATACTTAAACTTCAAACTGAAACAAATAGGAAGCTTGTACACCATGAAAATTCACATAAATGATACAACTCAGCGAGACTAATTCAGAATATACCATAAAAGTACCGATAAACCAATTTAAGCAAATAATAGGAGATAGTGAAGCTACGGAATACCTAATACCATTAACAGAAGTAAACGATGTCTAGCAAGTAGCAATTAGGCATGAGAATACAAGTAGGGCATGTAACAGTTAAGGTAGAGAAAGAGACGATATGAGAAGAACGGGAAAGAAACAGACAAAAATAGATAAATTGGCGGCGCATAAGTACTCATCACCTCACTTATACGCCGCTCACATGAATTTCATATAGCAAATAGGTCGAGTGTTCCTACTTCCCTCAATTCAAGGTTAGACACAACACTTACCTCACTCCACAGGCCACACAATGCTCAATTACAGCTTTTCCTCTAGAATCCACCTCCAAACCACTCGTATCTATCCACAAACGACTCAATAATATTAAATATTGCTAAAGAAATCAATTACAATGCATAAATTTAGATTTCCCAAGTTTTCCCCCAAAAATTCAAAAATCGACCCCAGACCCGCTTTGTCAAAGCCCGAGGTTCGGACGAAAACCCATTCACCCATTCACCCCCGATCCTAATTATGTAATTTATTTCAAAATTCGACCTCAATTCGAGGTCTAAATTCCATTATGTAAAAATCCCTAATTCTACTCAAGCCCCCAATTTCCACTATGAAAATACGAGATTCTAGGTTGAAAATTCATGAAATGTGATGGGTAATTAAAAGAAAATGAGTTAGGATCTCTTACCAATGTTTTGGGGAAGAAATTGTCTTGGAAAAATCGCCTCTAGGGTTCTAGGATTTGAAAATTTGATGAATGAGGGAAAAATCCCGTCTAACTTAAGTTTTGATCAGTTGCAAGTGTTGCATTTGTGACCTGGGGTTCGCAAATGCGAAAAGACTTCGCAAATGTGAAGATTGGCTGCACACGCTGACGTCGCAAATGCGATCCAGTGTTTGCAAATGCGAACAGCCAGGATTGCAAATGTGGTCATAACTTCGCAAATGAGAAGGTGTCCCTCCCAGCCCACTACTCGCAAATGCGATGACCTCTTTGCAAATACGAGGCTCGCATTTGCGAGTCAGACCTTGCAAATGTGAAGTCTGCAGATCTGGTGTATCAACTGCTGGTTTTTTTTAAGTTCAACACTTCGTAGCCTATCCGAAACTCACCCGAGCACTCTGGGCTCCAAACCAAACATGGACATAAGTCCTATAACATCATAGGAACTTGCTTGCGTGATCAAATAGCCAAAATAACACCTAGAACTACGAATTGAACACCAAATCGAATGAAATTTTTAAGAAATCTTTAAAACTTCTATTTTCACAACTGGACGTCCGAATCCCGTCAAACTAACTCCGTTTCTCACCAAATTTCACAGACACTCATAAATATTATATTGGACCTGTACCGGGCTCCGGAACCAATATACGTGCCTGGTATCAACAAGGCCAAACATCAATCAATTCTTAAAAACTACTCTCTCCATTCCAATTTATGTGAACATGTTTGACTGGGTATGGAGTTTAAGAAAAAATGAAGACTATTGGAATTTGTGGTCCTAAACAAGTGAAAAAGGGGCCCAGAGTATTTGTGTGGTTATAAAAGTTTCTCATTAAGGGTAGAATTGTAAGTTTAATCAAAATTATTTCCAAATTTAGAAAATGGTCATTCTTTTTGGAACAGACCAAAAAGGAAATATGTTCACATAATCTGGAATGATGTGAGTATTAAATTTTCAGACTTCTAATTTTTAACAAAAATTCATAACTCGAGATAGGGACCTCCGAATTTGATTCCGGGCATACGCCTAGGTCCCATATTTCGATACAGACCCACCGGGACAGTCAAAAGACGGATTCGGTTCCGTTTACTCAAAACGTTGACCGAAGTCAACTCAAATTAACTTTAAGGCAAAAAATCCTATTTTTATCATTTTTTAACATATAAACCTTCCGGATCAATATCCGGACTGCGCACGCAAATTGAGGAACGCTATAATGAGGTTCTAAAGGCTTCGAAATACAAAATTTGGTTCTAAAACATAAGATGACCTATTGATTCATCACAGGACCTACTCGAGGCCTCAAACCCCACATAACAACATAAAAACGACGAATCACACCACAAATCAAAATCTATGAACTTTGAACTTTTAAATTTTCAAAACTTGCGCTGAAACATATCAAATCAACCCGTAATAAACCCAAATTTTGCACACAAGTCTCGAATAGCATAATGAATCTATCCCAATTTTCGGAACCACAATCCAAATCCGATATTCTCAAGTTAACTTCCGATCAAACTTATGAACTTTCCAAACTTTCAAATTTCCAATTTTCGTCAATTTGTGCCGAAACCTTCTAGAAACATTCAAATGCAAATCCAGGCATATACTTTATACGGAACTAATCATGCCCGTAAACTATCGAGCAAAATGCAAATGCTCAAAACGACCGGTCGACACCACATTGAAATCGTTTTAGAAAGCACTGTTAGTTCTTTCCAATGTAAGCAGTTCTTTTACAATCATTCATAACACAACAATAGATCATTTATACTTCTTTCCTATAAACACTAAAGTAGTACATATGAATTAATTTTCGTCAACGAAAACATATTAAGTGATGAACATGTAATTTCCTTTAGCTTTATTTATAAAGTTAAAATTTATTTTATTTAACTCGTTAAATAATAGTATAATCTTTCTACACTTGGTGCTGCAACATAAAATTATTTTGGCTTCTAGAAGTTAAATATAAATGTATTATAATTCATTGTGTTACATAATGAAAAAACTTGGCTAGCCAGAGACGATAATTAGTTGCCAACTGCTATAGTATATACCCCTATTTTATTATGAATCTGCTAGACGTGAACCATATTAAGATGCACAGTTGCTGAAAATGAACCAGTCGTTTATTAAATAGCAACTGATGTATATGCATTTAACTTATTATTAATCTCACCAACTGCATAATACCACTTTCATAATTTGACAGAATGCTAAGAAATAACAAAGAACAAGACAAAAAACAAGTTTTGGGGTGAAATCTCTTATCCCTTCTCATTGATTCCACAAGTATTTATAGGCAAAGAAATAAGACAAAACCTAAACTAATTGGGAACCCTAAACCTAATGGGCTAGGAAACCTAAACCTAATGGGCTAGGAAACCTAAACCTAATGGGCTAGGAAACCTAAACCTAATGGGCTAGGAAACCTAAACCTAATGGGCTAGGAAACCTAAACCTAATGGGCTAGGAAACCTAAACCTAATGGGCTAGGAAACCTAAACCTAATGGGCTAGGAAACCTAAACCTAATGGGCTAGGAAACCTAAACCTAATGGGCTAGGAAACCTAAACCTAATTGGCTAAGTTTTCCTAAATCCATACAATTAATTAATTGTAACCTACTCCTAAATAACATAGGAAATATACAAATCTAGAATATTCCTTATTTACTTTTGTTTCCGTATCATAATTGAGATACTTGTAAAATCAACTCTGAAAGTTAAACAAAAATTTTGATATCTCTAACATACGAAAATGTTCCTTTTTTTTATTTACAGAAAAAGGAGTACTACTAAATGTAACAAACCATTAATTCCATGACAACTTAGACTAGCTTTTGTACCAGCATCACAAAGAGTAGTCCGGTGTATAAAGTATCTCATATTCACGCAGGGTCTAGGAAAGGATCGCACTTCAAGGATATAAAGTAGACAGTCTATCTTGTGGTGCTCCCCTGACTTATAGGTCACGCAGTTATGTACAAGCACCATTAAGACTTAAAGTAAACTTCAGAAGTACACCTAATAGCCAATTGTACAAAACATAAAGCTCACACACCTCAACATTTTATTTGTAACTTATAATTAATCAAACATTTCCTGAATCAATCTTTGCTAACATCACCATTTTCCTTAGTACCATTACTCTCTGACTTCTCATTCTTGTTTAAACCATCAGTATCCTTGGCTTCTTCAGCATCAGCTGCTAATTCTTTCTTTTTCTCCTCTTTCTCTTCCTTCTTCTCCTTCTCAGCCTTTGCTCTCTCTTCTTCTTCCTTAGCCTTCAATTTTGCTTCCTCCTTTGCAGTTTCAAGAGCATTAATCAATTTCTTCAAGCAAGTGTCTGCATTTTCCTTTGAAGACTTAGGCATCAAATTCTCAGCAACATCAGCAGGAGTCATATCAGTTTCCCCCAATAAACGTTGAATCTCAGGAAAATGATCATGAGATTCGACGTCTAGATAATTATGTGCAAGCACCTTGAACGACTCAAAACAACAGTAGGATAACACAATATGTTTATCCATTCTACCCCTCCGAATTAGAGCAGGATCAAGCTTTTCCACATAGTTAGTAGTGAAAACAATAAGCCTTTCACCACCAATAGCTGACCATAGACCATCAATGAAGTTCAAAAGCCCAGATAAAGTTACCTCACTTTTCTCTTTCACCTCTCCTTTTTTCATCTTTTCCACAATAGCATCTTTCTCATCTTTTTCTTTATCTTCTTCATCTTTCTTCTTCTTCTTCTCCTCCCTTTGACCGGTAAGGTCAAGGGAACAATCGATGTCTTCTATTACAATAATAGACTTACTTGTAGTGTCTATCAATAACTTTCTTAGCTCGGTATTGTCCTTAACCGCTGTCAGTTCAAGATCATAGATATCATATTCCATGAAATTAGCCATAGCTGCAATCATGCTAGACTTACCTGTTGGGATCGAAAATAACATGGCGTCATGCGGAAACTAATAAGTAAATCTTAGCGACAATAAATCAGATGACAAAAAGAATTATACTAAAGTGACATAAAATACTACAGTATAATATAGTTAGGCCAATTGACCTACATCAATCTACTATAAAAGTAAAAAAAAAACTTTTAAAGAGAATAGATTCCCCCTAAAAAACTCTCTAAAAGTCTATATTGTGGATATCGATATTGTTTTATGAGAAGCAGAGATACTTAATTTACATATGACCAAAAATTTTTCGCCAAGAAAAGTATAAGGCATATGAAGATGTTACTTTAAGGAATCTTTTTTTTTCCTTTTTTTCTAGAAAGAGAGTCCTATATAGATTAAAAATTCATGACAAAATCCTAATATTTACCTGTCCCAGGAGGACCATAAAGAAGATAACCACGCTTCCACGCCTTGCCAATCTTGGCATAATAATCTTTTGATTTGCGAAATGTTCCGAGATCATCCATAATCTCTTGCTTCTTGTTTGGATCCATAGCTAAAGTATCAAAAGTTGATGGATGCTCAAACACTACTTGGCTCCATATCCTCCAACTCCAATATCTATAACCACCTGACTCTCCCTTATTGTTTGTGTACAACTTCCTCTGCCTTTCTCTAACAGCAATCGCCTTCCCTTCGTCCAACACATACTTCAAGTATGAATTGGTGATAAGCTCGCGATTCTTTCTGTGAAATTTGAGCTTGAAATACCTCTTGTCATCCTCCTTCCACAAAGAAATTGTCTGTTTGTTGGCTAATTGTTGGCTCGAAATCCACCAAACTTTCTCGCCTTTATATTCATCGGTTATCTCCTCGTGATCATCCATTGTTAGGACAACAGATTGGCCATCTTTCACTACGTTGGCTTTGAGACGCTTAGCTTGTGTGCAGGAGTTCTTACTCAGGTATCTTTCGATTGCTACATAAGCTTTGCTCCGCTCGAACCAGCCATTAGTATCATACTCATGAAAAATAATGTGCATATAAGGGTAGAAATAACTCACGATTTTATCAGTATACCTCCTAATATGACCACGAAGTTCGTGAGGAAAATAGTTCTGGTACATGGTCCAAGTGAACATCATTGCTGCAATGGTTGGTCCCAACTGAGTCCAAACATCTTGCATCATCATCTTAATTAATTTCTCTCCTTCTTTCACTTAGAAATATATAAAAACACTTGAAGTTTATGTGAATGTTTGTTCACTATGATGACCTCTTATATATAGAGGAAATACCAGCATTGTTATATTTCCTTGCTCACCAAGTTTGAATAGTAGTATTCATTCGTCCCATTTTATGTGATGTTGTTTGAATGATTTAATAAGAAAAAAAGATTTTTAAAATTTGTGATCTAAAAAATATCATAAATATTTGTGTGACCGTAAATGAGAAGTTTAAAGTTTAAATGGTCTCTAAATATAAAAATATATCATTCTTTTCGGACAAACTAAAAAGAAAAAAATACTATCACATATATCGGCATGGAAGGATGTCACGAGTTCTAGCCGTGGAAACAGCCTCTTGCAAAAATGCATGATACGAATGCATATGATAGACCCTTGTAGTCTGGCCCTTCCCGAACCCATGCATAGCAAGGGCCTAATACATTGGATTGCCCTTTTACATATATTGGTATATGGGGAGATTTGATC
The DNA here is from genome assembly GCA_005239525.1 of Nicotiana knightiana. NCBI lineage: Eukaryota > Viridiplantae > Streptophyta > Magnoliopsida > Solanales > Solanaceae > Nicotiana > Nicotiana knightiana. The sequence goes on along the minus strand of ML432419.1, from coordinate 25,340 downwards.
TTTTTAAAAAAATTGGGTATTGCTGACCATATACATATATAATCAAGGAAGTTGCTGAGTAAATGTCACGGTGGGACTAGTGTTTTACCGGCCAATCTTGATATTCTATAGTAGTACAAAATGTCTTGTCCTGATCAGGAGACTTGATTCATTCATAGGCAAGTTCCTTGAGAACTAGGACGATTAAATTAAGATAAAGATTCAGAGCTGGATCCACTAATATACGAATGCATATGAACATTTTGTCTTTCTCCAAAGGAGTCATATATCATCTTAAGACGTCATTGTGGTTACGTATGGTAGAGTGAATAATGATCATATTGCTAATAACATACTTCATCCGATCCACAATAAATAATCAATTTGCTTTTCGCACGCTCATTAAAAAAAAATACTAAATTCTATATAAAAATATCTAGTATGACTAAATTACCTTTAATTAAATATTTTATGTGAGGAGTATGAAAAACTTTTAGGGATATATACATAAGGGTAATTTTATAAAAACAAATTGAATTCTTTCTTGATCATATAAATAAACACTTATTTTGAATCAAAATAAAAAAATAAATTAATCACTTATTATGGACCGAAGGAAATAATTTTTGTTTCAATTATCTGGTATTCGATGTTCCACATTCACAGTCCCAACTAAAACAAATTTACAATATTGAAAAGACCAAAAAGGGGATCATGTAAGTTAGATAATTAACGTGCCATAAAGTTCAGTCTTCGTTATTGTCTTTGTTTATTACATAAGACGACACTTTTTTTTAGGTGAAGGTGACCCTCACCCACCCCATAAAAGTTATTCATGTTGTCATGGTAATAGGTGTGATCTGTGAATATAATGCACTAGAATCTTTAGTGATCCACTTATTGTTTACCCTTAAAACGATATAGTTGAATTTATTATGTGTTTTATAGATAAATAAATTGATTTGACCCAAAAATATAAAATGAATAAGAACAAAAATAAGATTATAAAATAAAATTAAAGAAAATACAAGGCTGGCTATGAGTTTTTCCTTTCCTGTAGAAGAAGTATGAACAATATTAAGAACAAAATAAAGTAATTCTATAATTTTGAGTGCAGAATATAGCTTTTGTGTACAGAATATTTCGTGTCTACAATGATATTAATTTCCCTATTTATAGCTCTATTTAAGCAGACAAGATCCTCAAATCAAACTTCTCTTGAATGAGAATAAAAGCCGTCATTGATGGTTGCATAAGTACGGTTGCCTATAAATGTAGATATCTCATTGAATCCTACTCGATGTCAATACTTTAAACTTTTGTCATCGGCTACTCTGTCTTCGAGATTCAACCAACACCGATCACATGCTTGCAACCAGTATCGACTACTTGCTGACTCACATCCTACTTGTAGTTTTTAGCTCCACGTGTCACCGCTTCATTCGTCCAACTGTCACTAATCAATTTTACAATATATACTTGTTCTTTTCAAATACAAATGACTCAAATAAACTCTAGACTAGTTATTGAATCCAAAGCTCCACCACCAAAATAAATCCTTCAACAAATAATAGTCTCTTTTTTTAGTGAACAATTCGTAGGCTTAGACCTTTTCTCTTTCTCAAGACTCAATTTACACCTCAGTTTTAATACCCACTGGCACAATTTTCATGCAGTAACACAAGGAAGAAAAATTCCCACTCCCTCTGTTTCAATTTATATGAATCTATTTAATTTTTTTTTAATTCGTTCCAAAAAAATAACCTCTTTCCTTTTTTGGAGACAGTTTAACTTTATGCAATAATTTATAACCACACCAAATATATATGTTTCGTTTTACATTACAAGTTCAAAAGCTTTCTCTCTTTTCTTAAATTCCGTGTCCTCTTCACATAAATTGAAACAAAAAAGTTTCTTTCTATCGAATAAATAAGAAGGTGTTAGAGTAATAAAGTTAAACAACATGAGATCATGGATTGGTGAATAATAATTTAATATGGGATAGTAAATGGATGGATCATGAAAAGATCATGCAATAGTAGTTTGGAAGAAAATCAGGAATTATGAAAGGTCATGAAATTTTATAGCTACTAAGATATATGAAAGGTCACGCATTTTAATATTATCATTTTTAATGTATTAAAATGCTAATGATCTCTAATATCAACAAAAAGGGTCTGCCACAGTTTCTTTACAGCAGTTTAGCAACGCACGCAGTTTCTTGGAAAATGTTTAACTAAAATATTGTGATGAAAGTATAAATATCTTAGACTTACAAATATCATATGGTCTTATCTTCACCTACTCAAGCTAACATGCATGAATCATGTCGTGCTCTAAACGATAGGAATCCAAATTTTAACCAAGTCATAATCAGTCGGGGCAAGCTTGCCCGTTCCACCGGTGCTACCTCTCACCAGGTACCGAGTAATTTTGTCTATAAAAATTTAAACAAATGAGAAGAAATTTTTTATATCTTTAATAACAGTACTAGTACTTGTATAGAATAAAATCGGTTCACATTAAATACTCGAATAATAGAATGACACGTAAAATCGGGGACATGCGGAAACGAAACAATTAAATTGAAGTCAAGGCCGAAGTCAACAACTTCGGTTGACATCAGGTAGACCCCGAAGTGAGCATTATCAACGGGGACAAACGAATATTTGCCACCAGATGGCATTCAATAAAAGAATATTTCTCAGCATTAAATACACATCCGTTACAAAGGATTTTGGCATTCATAGTCTGTCGTTGCATATTCATCAATGACCCTCATTATTGTCATTTAAGAGGGGCTTGATCCTAAGTCTTTTTTCCCTAAGTTTAGCTATAAATAGTGGCTTCAACAACCATTATAAGACACGTAAATTTCTGACAAACTTTTGCTACACGTTATTCCAAGCTAAATAATAATTTATTTTTTGTCTATCAATATTCTTATTGCTGCCTTCGGAAGATTTGTTCCCAGAACCAAGTTGTCAACTATCTTATCTGGTGATGATGTTGATGAGATTACAAGATTAAAGGCTTACCCGAGCCGCATCTTCGACATAAACTTGGCATGCCAAGGTACTTATTGGATATAGAATCTCGATTTCAACGCTAAATGTTGCATTTCATTTTATTTATTTATCATTTTAGGGTCAAATCGATTCTCTTGTTTATAAATCAGTCTATAAATTCAACTGTACCATTTTATGGTTAAACAGTTTGGCGCCCACCATGGGACTTAGGTAGTTGCATAATTAAGTTGATTCTTGCATCTATTACTAATCTGTTTGATTCTTAGCAAAAATCGTAAAAGATGTTAGATAACGATGTCAACATCGCACACAACGTTGGGGCACAAGAAAATCTGCCTCAACATGAGGATTTGATCAGCAACACCCGCAACGAGGAGGACGTAGCTATGCCGGTTCATGGAGGGTGATATCCATGACACATATGTGAGGCGACTCTTGATGATGCCGAAGACGAGCACGTTGGGGAAATGGTGAGGATATTGAGAGAACAACAAAAGTCTTGTCGCGCCCCTTTTTCTCGCGAAAGCGAGTTTCGACATGTGACAACTCTTTTAAATGGGTGTTCAAAGAGAAAAGTCGTCACCTAATTATTTTAAGGTGCGTTAGGGCACCTATTGTGCAAATAACCCTATTCGACTAGTCAAGACAACCAAAGATCGGGTAAGGGCCCAAATTACCTCAAAGAGAAGGCGTTAGGCACTCTTCGAGGTCCATAACTGTGAGTCCCGGTCGAACTTAAAATTATGTGGATTAGGCTAAGTAATCAAATAAGCAAAGAGAGTGTGAAGGTCAAAGAATTTTATTACAAAAATCTTAATGTGAATATAGAGATACAACTATTCCAATTTTAATAGAAAGAAAAAAAAGGGAGGGG
>ML432419.1:0-21129 GCA_005239525.1 Nicotiana knightiana | reverse complement strand
GGGGGGGGGGGGGGGTCCTAAGTTTTTTAGTCTAAAGGATCACCCCCTGCAACATAAATAATATTTCGCAACTCTATTAAGGTAGGGAGTTACTCATATTGTTCAGCAGGCACAGACTATCATCTCCTGCTACTCGGTTACTATGTTAAAGTTGTTACCTAAAAGAGATCTAATTCAATTCTAAGCCGTGCACTACCCATCCCATACCTATGGTCCAGGAGGTTTTGGACCTCTATTTAGGTGGTTCTAGACCTTACCTAGGCTGCTCAAAATGAAAAGCTAGGAGACATACAAAAACACGTAAGACTTCATGTAAAGGAAGTTAGAGGTTCACGTTAACCTCCACACTTAGACAACAAATGCATGCAAATAGATGTTAAGGTTAGGAAGTTTCAAAATTAAGAACCTTAGGCCCTATAGACATGATTTCTAGATGCCTTTGAATTGAAGCATGCATGTAATTTCAGATGTAAGATGTTGCTCGTAGACATGCTTATATAGTTATTACGAGTTGACTATTGAGATCGCAGGTTTCAAGTTATTAAAACTTATAGGCTATGCCTAGATGATCTATGCAATAAAGGATAATGAAATCTATTGGGAGAAGTTCCAGAATTATTCCTACTTTCTAACGATGGCATGCATAAACAATAAACAATGTTTGAGCAGTTCAACATTCACAAATTAGGGCGAGTAATTATACCCTACAGGCAGAATTTCTAACGATTAGAACTTAGTGCTGATTTTTATACCTTAATCCTATAGGCATATTTTCTAGATGAACATCGACAAACGGAATAATCAAAATCCTATAGGCATGATTTCTAGTGAATGGTGTGAATTGAGAGAAAAAATCAGTGACATTTGGTCCTATATGCATATTTTCTAGTAGCACGTAGCAGTAAACATAATTGCAGCATTTTTGAATTCATGTTTGCTAGCAGACAGTGTGTATGTGCGCTTCCCCTAATGGCATGATTTCTAGAGTGCACATAGTGATTGAATAACATATAAAGCAAGTAAATCACTAAGTCCTATAGGCATATTACCTACCCCTTTTGTATTCAAATATTAAGAGTCTACCCACTTCCCATTTTCACCAATACCCCAATTGTTTATACAAAATTATTACATGCCCAGTAATGAATAAGATACAAATGTTATACAAATAATGATAATAGTCCTATAGCAGTTCCAAATGAAATACCTAGCACTGTTTGGGCCTTCAACAATTCTCACACAACATACCCATACTTCTAACAAGAAGCCATCAACACAACCCCAGAATCCACAGAGGAGCCCAACGTCAATTCATATAACCATATTTCCAAGCATTGCATCATTTAAACAAACCAGCTTAGACATACATCAGATAATAGGAAAAAAAGGGTTGAGTGGGGGTAGTTTAAGTTTCAGGGAATGACTAAGGACCCAAATCCTAGTGTGTCAGAGTTCACAAGGGCCTCAAATGGACCCCGAGCAGTGCTCACACTAGAGAGGTTAGTAGAAAAAACCTAGGTAGCCTTGGCTTTCAGCCATCTAAGAATGAGAAATTCAAGAGAGCATAGGTAACAAGTGAAGGAGAGTGGACAATGGTTGAGACACAGGAATTGAGGGATACACTTATAACTTAAAATAGACATAGCAAAGTTGAGCATATGGATTAACTAATCAAACGGGTCACAGGACTTAGAAGCAAGTTCAGTAAGGATTTTGAAGCAGGTTCAATACTTAGCACAAAGGCAGTCACATATTGGTAGAGTTAAGGAAAGAACAAGTTTGCAGGATTGACAAAGATTATCATGCAAAGATGCCCAATAACAAACAAGTGAAAACCTAAAGGTCCAAATTATGCTAAGTATATATCCTAGTGTCATAACATAGCCATGTTAACTTTACATCAGATAGAGAACTGCATTAGACATGATACAGAAGCACAAATTATGATGATTACTGGTGAATCATGTGAGCCAAAAACATGCTGAGGGGGCATATTAATAGGGAACTAGTCATGGTTGATAGAAAAGGATCTTAACACAGACTTAAAACATACTACATATGCAAGATTACCATTACAGAGATTCAGAAAAGAATGAGAAAATAAACTCATGTCAGATAATAAATGCAAACATTCAGGTTTTTGACATAATAGACTAATTAACTAAAGAAAGTAAAAATTATGCAGATGAATCATATTCAAATAACAGAATTGACCGTTTTGAGCAGAATTAAACACTAAAGAGATTATAACAAGTGTAAAGGTCACACACAGAAGCAGCTCAGAACACATTGGCTAAACGGACTTAAGAGAATCTACATTACTCGAATTAGGCTTAAGCATGTTTAAGACTAGCAACATTATAGGAAATTAAATGCTAAAGAGACCTAAAACTGAGGTAAAGCTAGCAGAATTGCACACAAGGGTAGCCCAGAAACACATTAAGCTATGAATTTCAGAAGTGAGAACATATGCGAATCACAGATACATAAGAATAAAATTGCAGAAGTCCAGTAACTTACCAGTTTAACGAACAACAGTAAAGAGCAAAAATTCCACAAGAACCCAGAATCCCAATGCGTCAAAGTTCCCAGGAGCTTTGAAAGAACTCCGGGTAATACTCGCACCAAGATAAGGTTGAATGAAAGAGTCTTAGTGGCCTTGGCTTTCAGCCAGCCAAAAACAGAATACAAAACAAGAAAATAAAAGGAACAAAGCCCTAATTTTTTTAGTGAAAATCTGTTGATTAAGGTCCGTCCTAAAAGGGGAATAGGAAGAGTTTTTTTATAGCAGTAAAAATTGAATGAACAAACAAGGAAATAAAATAAATCAAATGTAGAAAAAGGAAAGAAGGTATGCAAAATCGGTTGAAAAATCAATTTAGGAAAAAAAGGGTAAACCCTAGTTTAAGAGGAAAATTGCAAATCAACAGAGATCTCAATGAAATCGGACTTACATAGCATGGTATTGAATGTATGTAGACGAAATAATGCTCAAAAATCAAAGATTCGAACCACTTTGGTTCGATCTCAGAAGATCTTGGTTTCCAAAATTAGGCAAGCACCTAACTAACACCGCAAACGGACAACCAGTACCAAAAGGTTTCAAACATGGTAAGAAAATAATGGTCGAATCCCATTATCAGTGGGATTAGGAGAGGGATTAAGGGGAGGTGGCTAGGGTTTCTCAGAGAAGAAGAGAGAGTAGATAGGATTTAGGGGTGGCGGGTTAAGGGCAATGGTAGGGTTTGTACGGGTTTGGTTAATTAAAGAAGGGGGGTGAATGAGGGCCATTGATCTTAAAAACTAAATGGGGTGGGTCGTATAAAGTGGGTCCGACCGGGTTTTTGTAAATGGGCATTTGGTTTGGGCTTGGGGTCTATTGGGCTAAGCATATTGGGCCAATTTGGTTCAAAGTTAATTTAAGACTAGGCCATTATTTAAATACACGAAAATAATTTATAAAAATGCTTAGCAAATAAGTAAAAAGTATTATTTAAACACTGAAATACTTAAAACTAATGACTTTGTATTATAAAGATATAAAATGCTATTTTTGACACAAATGATATAAATAAAGAGCATTTCAGTATGAATATAGGCTATTACTGTAAAATTGCTCGAATAGCTTATAAAATACAAAATATGATTGTGTAAAACAAAGTAAAATATAATGAAGTATATATATGGGTGTAAAATAATAAATTGGATAATTCAGTTATCACAAAATAATTTAAAGGATAATTAATAAATATTTGAACAATTTAAATGCAAGAAAATAGATTTTAAAGTTTTTAAAATTATGAAAAATTATAGAAAATGCTTGCATAAATCTTGTAAATTAGACGATGAGGCAAAAATGATATTTTGAACGTATATACACTTCTTTAAAAAATATGAGGGCAAAATTGGGTATCAACAAGGCCATCATGGGACATCTCTCACGACAAGACCAGGCCATGGCAGAATTGAGCCAAGCGTTGTCGAGTGCTTCCAACAACGCGAATGGAAGAAGTCCAGTTCCTCTTGGTGCTTCCGCAAATCAAACAATGCAAAGGATGATAACAACACCCCATGGAGTGAGGTCGGCTTCGACGGGGCCGGGGGAAGCGACAACAGATCTGGTAACAGCAATGGTAATGATCCCTTCAAAATCGAGCTCATGCAGTTTATAATGGAAATAAACGCCCGAATGGACCAAATTCCAGGCACATCGCCAGTGTTGAAGGGGTCGGGCTCAAATAAATACACCCAGCTGCCGTTCAAAAAGAGTGCGACACCAGAGTAATCTCAAAATTCCAGATGTACCAAAATATGACGGGACTTCGGATTCTCAAGATCACATCACAACCTATACAACAACGGTGAAAGGAAACGACTTAGCTCCAGTCGAAATCGAGTCGGTCCTGCTAAAGAAGTTTGGAGAAACCCTTACGAGGAGGGCCCTGCATGATATTCACTTTTACCCAAGCACTCAATAGATTCCTCTGAGATGCTCGTAGATTCTCTAATCAAGGTCCATGCCGGGGCCAAGAAGGTACAAGCCTCGAAGGCCGACATATTCAGAATTGCACAAGGAGAGTCCGAATTGCTGCGGGAGTTCGTGACCAAGTTTTAGAAGGAAAGTATACTACTACCGGTCGTGCCAGATGAATGGGCAGCTAAGACATTTACTACGGGGCTGAACCCGAGAAGCTCCGACGCCTCCCGAAACCTAAAAGTAAGCCTGCTCGAGTTCTAGGCAACTACATGGGCATATGTCCATAGCCGTTACGAGTCAAAGATACGAATAGAAGATGAACGGCTCGGGTTCCCGACATCAACCACGGGTCGAGATCGAGAAAAGAACATGGATAGGTCGAAAGATGATTTTGACGCAGATCAGTAATCTTCTAAGGGTCAGTTTTTGCCTTACGAAAGGGCTGAAGGACACGACAGAGGATTTCGATCAATGTATAGGTCCGCTCCCGATAGGAGAACTGACTGCGACCGGAATAGTAGGTCATTACAGGATAAAGAGATATCAGGTTCCCAGGATTCGGCATATCCCAGGCTAGCCGAGTACAATTTCAATGTCAGCATAGCGGAGCTAGTATCGACAATGAGGAACATCAAGGAAGCACGGTTCCCGAGGCCGATGAGATCCATTCCCAGCCAGAGGGATCCTAACCTATGGTGTGAGTATCATGGGAGTAATGGCTTCCAGACTGGGGACTGCCGATATCCGAGCGAGGAGGTGGCGACGTTGTTGAAAAATGGCCATCTCAGAGAGTTCTTAAGGGACTGGGCTAAAAATAACTACGGCCGCAACTGGGACAACGCAGAGCCCTCGAAGATAGGAGAATATCCTCCTTGACTAACGATCAACATGATTTTCAGGGGAAACAAGAATAATGGTGTAACCTTTTCGGCAGCAAAAAGACAAAGGCAACAGTGACACATAGCAAGAGACTCTAGGAAGTCGACGATATCACTGTTGATACCCAATTTTCCCCTTATATACATCATCATTTGATTTGTAAACACATACAAGATTTTCCCCTAATTTTTTTTTATAATTTTAAAGATTTTTAAATTAATTTATTCCCATATTTTATTAGACTTATTGCATCAAAAATTATTTTACGATGAGTTTTACCATCTAACTTCATCATTTACATCTATAATAGATCTTAAATATTTTGGTGCATTTGTTATAATTACATTTACATTTTTAAAGATTAAAATTGCACATTTTACAAGAATAGCCCGTATATACTTATAATTACTTTATTTATGCAAAAAATAACTTTTTATATTTTTATAGTGTTAAATAATTGTATTAACCATTTTCATGCACAAATAATATTTTTTACTATTTATTTATCATTCTTTACGAATTATTTACTAATTTAATTGGGTATTTAAATAATAGCACCTTTTCCTTAATCATTTTCGGACCTAAGCTACCGAAACCAACCCAATTAGCCCATCCCAACTACCTAAAAATACCAGCCCAATGCCCCTGGCCCAAATCCATTAGCTCGGTCCCCATACCCACTTAATTACCAGCCCGCCTAACTTTTTATCTCAGCCGTTGATCTCTCAAGATCAACGACCCTCATTTATTTCACTTTTTAATTATACCACTATCCCCCCAAAATCTAGCCATTCATACCAAACGGCCGCCCTTAAACTCCCTCTTCTCTTCTCCTCTGAAACCCTAGGCGTCGTCACCCTAATCTCTTTTCGGTTCCAATCTGATATGGAATCAATCAGGGATCTTCTTACCTTATTGGCCTTATCTCGCTACTAGTTACTTATTTATGGTATAATCTAGTGGCTTGCCTAACATGGCAAGCCGATTTCCCCATTTTTGGACCAAATCTAGTTCAAACTTCTTCTTTTTTCATCTATGTTCATTCGGCATCTTTTTGGGATACGAATCTCTGAGATTTTCCTTATTCCTTATTTACCCTAAAATTAGGGTTTAGATATTTTAAGATCTGTTTAAATATTTTTCTTATTGTTTGTTAAAAAACTCCTTTGTGTTTCTGCATGTCTGTTTCTTCGCGATTTTTTCGTTAAAAGTTTTTGCCTAATTTATTTGCCCTAAAATTAGGGCTCAGATTTTAAAGATCCATTCTAGTTCTATTTATGGTTGAATATCTTCTTAAATGTTCCTTCTACCTGCCTATGTGCAATATCTTGAGACTTTTTGTGAATTTGCTGACTAGTTTTATTTGCCCTAAAATTAGGGCTCAGATCCGTTACGGTTCTTATTTTTGTTAACATTTTTTTTCAATGTTTTCCTATATTTGTCTATGTGCATATCATTTTGATTTTCCTTTGATTATTCCAATTAATTTTACTTACCCTTAAAATTAGGCTTTCGATTCCTATTTCATTTTTCTTACTGATTCTGTCTATGACTACATGCCTTAGCTGTTACCCTAAACCTAAGAATCTTTGATTCCCAGACTTGTTTGGTTGTAGTGATACGCGCTCTTCTTGACTTGCCTTAATAATTATGAGTTTTTCCTTAAATAAGTTGATTGATTAATTCCATAATTATGCACCCTAGTCTAATGCTATTTAAACCCCTCCCTCTTTCCACTTAAGACGAGAGAGAAAAAAAAAGAACTCGAAACTACTCTCACTACTAAACTCTATACTCTATACTACTATATTCTGTTTTGATTCCTGGTCGGCTGGAAGCCAAGGCAAGAAATCTGCATTGTTGTTTGCTGCTATTGATGATCATTGCCTCATTACTTAACCTTTTCCTGTTTCATTCGAACTAGTAAGTCACTGAAACTCCTCTCCATCTCAATTGTTCAATATGCTCACTGCTCTATGTGGTAGACTTGTTTAACTTAGTAGATTAATTGATGAGACCTATTAATTATGTGTACTTAAGACTATCTCCAAGTATGCTACTATCTTTCCTTAAAACTGGTTCAACATGTATCTCTTATGTTTATTTTCAAATCTGTTAGTATGTCATTCCATTGACTCCTGTGCTCACTGTGCTATTAGTTCTTACTAATCACCAGCATGTTGTTCTCATAACTTATCCTAATCTGAATCCTTTACTGTCTGTGTGAAGTATGTTTTGATCCCTTGTTAACGTTTCAAACTTATTAATTTCAAACTATTTATCTCTATTTCTATGTGCGACCCTATTCCTAAGTCTGACTCAAAATCCTACCCTGCACTCTCTTAAATCCCAAAATCTGTGATAAACTAATTTGAGTAATGTCCTTGGCCTTCTTGGTGTGAGCACTGATCGGGGTTCATGAAGCCCTTGGAAACTCTGACACACTAGAGGACTGGGCTTGGTATGCTTGTGTTGTAAAACAGAAGTGAGTCATTCACCTTGTGGTTCTATGAACATTGGTTTTTGGAGAAGTTGTGAATTGAAAGGCCTGTCCCATCCAGATGTTGTTTTAGGCCTACTGAAGGCTTCCAATAGTTTACTACTTTGTAATCTATTCAATTGATTTTGGTCTGTAATAATTATTTGTAACAATAATTGGGGGTGATATTAAATTGGGACATGGGTTTATTTGATATTATGTGGGTAGATAACATGCCTTTAGGTTTTCCGCTACTATTATATTAGATAGCATGCCTTTAGGTTTTCTTCTACTATTATGTTAGATAACATGCCCATAGATTTTGTTTTATGCCCAGAAATTGTGTGCTAAGATCTGTCTAAATGTTTAAGTCTGCCACGCATGTTAGAGAACCTGCCTATATGGATTTCATTTTGGCTCAAACAAATTCTGTGAATATCTTGCTTACTTTGCTTCATATGATTAGAAGACCTGCCTATAGGGATTTCATTTTGGCTCAAACAAATTCTGTGAATATCTTGAATACCTTACTTCACACGATTAGAAATCACGCCTATAGGAAATTCAATAATTTGGTTTAAATTACTGCATACTCACATTTTTTTGCTTAGAAATCATGTTCATAGGCCTTAATCAATTGTCACAATTGCCTAGTTAATATGCATGTCTTTAGGAATTAATAAACAGTCTCAATTACTAAACGTAGAACTCACGCTCGTAGGGATAACTATCATTTGTGCCAAATGCTAAAACTGGAATCTGCCTAGTGCCTTGTTAATTACTACTATAAAGCATGCCTATAGGAGTTAGTAATAGTTGTGAGTTTTTCTGTTGTCAACTGTCGATTAAATCACTTAGATAACCTCCATATAGGTTCAAACGCTTTAATTGAAATCGGTAGGCAATTACAGAATCATTTAGGAATTACTGTCACCATGTTTACATTACAGAATTACCTAGAGATACTTTGCATAAACTGCCAGCATGTTTAAAATCCAGAATCACGTAGAAATCATGTCTATAGGATCCAATGTCCTTAACTGTCAAATCTGTCAATACACCAACATGTTTTGTGTGCATTTGCTGCCTTATGTGTGGGGGTTAAATTGAGCCTTTATCTGTTTTGTAGAAAAGTCCAATATGTTTTGCATGTTGCTTAGTTTTACAATTTTGAGCAACCTAAGTTGAGTCTAGAACCATCCAAAAATAGAGGTCCCAATGCCTCCAGGACCATAGGTAAGGGACGGGTAGTGCATGCATAGGACACGAGTTAGAATTGATTAGAGCGATTTTGGTAAAAACTAAAAGATAGTAATCGGGTAGCAGAAGATGATAGTCTGTGCCCGCTGAATAATATGAGTAACACCCCCGTCTAGGAGAAGTTATGAAGTATTATTTATGTTGCACAGGGTGATCCTATAGGCTAAAAAACTTAGGACGCACCATCCCTATTAGATAATTCCTTCGCTTTATTTATTAGACTAATTTACATAAGTTATGTTCGGCCGGGACCCACCATTGTGGACCTCGAGGGGTGCCTAACACCTTTCCCCTCGAGGTAATTTGAGCCCTTACCCGATCTCTGGTGATGCAAACTAGTATAATCTGAGTTATCTGCTATAGGTGCCCTAACGCACCTTAATCCATTAGGTGGCGACTCTCCAACAACCAATTCCTTCTCCCTTCTCTCGAAAGGAGTTGTCAAATATCGAAACCCGATTTCACGAGAAAAAGGGGGTGCAACAATCACCTTCACATATGAGGACGCCGATGGACTTCTACTACCGCACAACGATGCCTTGGTAATTTCTCTTAATATATCAAATTTTAAAATTAAACGTGTTTTGGTGGACCCAGGAAGTTCAGGCAATATCATTCAATGGCGAGTGCTGGAGCAAGGCAAGCTAATTGGAGAATCATTCAGGCAATGAAGCTCCTCGTTGGGTTCAACCTAGCAAGTGTGACAACCCGAGAAGAGATCTTGCTGCCTACGAATGCTGAAGGGGTAATGAAGACTACCATTTGAAGTAGTAAATGGAGACATGTGCTACAACATAATTCTTGGCAGGCCATGGTTACATGAGATGAAGGCCATGGCGTCCATATATCACTAACTTTTGAAATTCCCAACCCCAAATGGAATCAAATAACTAAGAGGAGATCAACCGGTGACAAGGGAAATGAACGCAGTCTCGATTTCCTGCAGTTAAGGGAAGGAAAACACGACATAGTAATTACAGGAACCGAAGCTTGCTCCCGAATCAAATGAAGATGATAAAGGGGATAAGTCATAGGAATCCTACTAGGTACCGAGGTATTTCCAAGTACCAGGATAAATAGACACAACTAAATCCACGGTGGAAGAACTCGAACAAGTGGCTTTGTTCAAAAAGTTTCTATAGAGGAAGTTCCACTTGGGGATAGGACTAAACCCCGAGCTCAGGTAAGGATTTATAGAATTTCTTAAAACTAATGTTGATTGTTTTGCATGGTCATACGCGGATATGATAGGTATCCCTCTTGAGGTGGTCGTGCACAAGTTAAGCCTGGACCCCAGCATCCCTCCAGTAAGACAAAATAAGCGCCCGATTGCCTATGTCAGAAATAGGTTTGTCAAAGAAGAGGTAACTTGATTGCTCGATATCGGTCCCGAATGGCTAGCTAATGTTGTAGTAGTTCCAAAAAATAATAATAAATTTCGCATGTGCATAGATTATAAGGATCTGATGAAGGCGTGCCTGAAAGACTCATTCTCATTGCTAAACATTGATCAAATGATTGATGAAATGGCTGGGCACGAGTTGATGAGTTTCCTAGATGCCTATTTTAGGTACAACCAAATCAAAATGAACCGGAGGATCAGGAAGAAATTTCATTCATTACGAACTTTGGCACATCGTGATATAATGTGACGCCCTTAGGGATTAAGAATGCCGGATCCACTTATCGAGGCTCGAGAATAAAATGTTCAAAAAGCAAATAGGAAAAACAATGGAAGTTCACATAGATGATATGCTGGTTAAGTCTTTGAATGCAAGCGACCATCTGAAGAACCTACAAGAAGCATTTGACACTCTAAGGAAGTACAACATGAAGCTTAATCACAAAAATGTGCGTTCAGAGTTAGCTTCGGTAAATATTTGGTTTTCTTGGTATCTCAAAGGAGGATCGGTCAATCCTGACAAGATTAAAGCCATCGAGGAAATTCTAGACCAGTTGACAAACGTGAAAGAAATCCAACGGCTAACCGGAAGATTGGCCGCTCGAACTAGGTATCACTTCTTCTCACTTCTGAAGAATAAGAACAACTTCAAATGGACTCTAGAATGCCAAAAGTGCCCTAAATGACCTGAAAATGTATTTATTAAACCCTATGTTACTATCAAAACTGGAGGAAGGCGAAAAGTTGATAATATACTTAGCGGTCATGGGGGTAGAGGTAAGTGTCGTTCTAGTCCGAGAAGATGAAGGTATATATCCTATTTTTTATGTTAGCAAAATTTTAACGGGAGCAGAAGCTCGCTATCCAGACCTCGAAAAATTAGTTATAGCTCTCATAGTTGCCGCTCAAAAGCTTAGGCCATACTTTCAACGCCACCCGATAGCCGTGGTGACAACTTTTCCCTGCAGAATGTCCTTCATAAGCCTGAATTATCAGGTTGACTGGTCAAATGGGAAGTCGAAATGAGTGAATTTGTTATCGAATATAAACCCACGACTGCGATCAAATCACAAGTTTTGGCTGACTTTGTGGCTGATTTCAATCCTGACTGTTGGCTTTGGCCACTAAGGAAGTGATGATGGTGTCAGAAACGACATCAAGAGTTTGGACCTTGTTAAAGGACGAAGCTTCCAACGTGAAAGGGTCCGGGCACGGGGTAGTTCTAATCACGCCCTCGGGAGAAGTCCTGATGCAGGCCATAAAACATTTGACTAACAATGAAGACGAGTATGAGGCTTTGATTGCAGGACTTGAACTATCCCATGACTAGATTTTGAGATCACTGAAATCAAATGTGATTCTCAACTGGTGGTAAATCAAGTATATGGAATCTTCGACACCAAGGAGGAACACATGCAGTAATATGTGATGAAAGTTCAAACACTACTCGCACTATTCAGGGAATGGTCAATTACTCAAATCCCAAGAGACGAAAATACAGAAGTAGATGCATTTGCCAATCTACGCTCGTCCACGAAAATGAAGGGATCAGATTTCGGTACAGTCGTACAACTTATGCACTCGGTACTGAACGTGGATGGTTATTATGAAGTAAATACGACTAAATTGGTCTAGGAATGGAGAAATGAAATCATCGACTAATTTGATCATGGAAAGATTCCTGAATACCCGAAGGCATCCCGTGCACTCCATACCAAAGCAACCCGTTACAGCTTCAAGGGAGGACAGTCATACAAAAAGTCATTCCAAGGCCCGTTGGCCCGATGGATAGGCGCCTCCGAAGCTAATTACATGATGATAGAGGTTCACGAGGGGATGTGTGGAAATCATTCAGGTGCATACTCG
Source organism: Nicotiana knightiana (assembly GCA_005239525.1). Taxonomy (NCBI): domain Eukaryota; kingdom Viridiplantae; phylum Streptophyta; class Magnoliopsida; order Solanales; family Solanaceae; genus Nicotiana; species Nicotiana knightiana. The sequence continues at coordinate 8,766 of ML432419.1, read as the reverse complement.
TTGGTACTAAAACTAGATAGTGCAGGATACTACTAGCTCCCGATGGAACAAGACGCTAAAACGTTCGTTCAGAAATACAACAAGTGTCAATGCCATGCACCGTTATTACACCAACTGGAAGAACTGCTGCATTCGGTATTTTCCCATGTCCATTCATGAAATAGGGGATGGATATAGTCGTGCCGCTGCCACTAGCTCCCCGGCTAGTAATATTTATCTTAAGTTTTGCTGATTATTTCACAAAGTGGGTGGAAGTAGGTCCTCACCAAAAAATTGGCGAACGCGAAATGGTCAATTTCCTGTGAGAGAACATAATTTTCCGGTTCGAGATACCGAAGGAAACTTCCTGCGACAACGGGCCACAGTTCATAGGTGCAAAGGTCACAAAATTCCTTGAATACTTGAAATCAAAAGTATCACATCTTCGCCATACCATCCGAGCGCAAATGGCCATGTGGAATCAACAAATAAGGTGGTTATTCAAAACTTTAAAAAGAGACTAGAAGCAACCAAAGTCAAATGGTTCGAAGAATTATCGGGAGTGTTATGGGCATACCGAGTGATGACCAAGTCAAGCACGGGAGAGACACCTCTCTCTCTCGTATACTTAGCAGATGCTCTGATCCCGGTGGAAGCAGGAGAACCAACCTTGAGGTACTTTCGGGAAGATGAAGAAACAAACAATGAAGCATTGCTAGTCAAACAATGAACGCAGGGACTTAGTGCACATAGGGATGGTGGCTCGAAAACAACGAATGGAAATATACTATAATCATAGGGCCAATCTCCGATATTTCAAAGTGGAAGTCTAGGTTTTAAGAAAGGTGACTCAAAACCCTCGGGAGCTCAACGCAGGAAAGCTAGGTCCGACATGGGAATGCCCCTACCGGGTTTCAGCTGTCACCGAGAAAGGATCATACGAACTAGAAAACCAAGATGGATTCAAATTACCGAGCAACTGGAACTTGAATCATCTCAAAAGTTATTATTGCTGATGAGCACCACTTATACTGAAAGTATGTGCTACACTCTTTTTCCCTTCGTCCAGTTTTTGTCCCAATTGGTTTTTTGGCAAGGTTCTTAATGAGGCAGCAATGTAAAACATACTACGAAGGAAATGTCATTGGCAAAAACAAGACCTGTAAATGAAAAGGAATAAAAATGACAAGCCATTGGGGGATGGTTAGATAATCTCTGGCTCGATAGCAAAGTTCCTAATGGGAAACGAATCTTGCTTTCGGACCAAAGGCCATTCAACCGTTCACGAGTTCTCCTTCCCTATAACCCACTAGGGGGTGGTTAGATAATTTTTGTCTCTTTAGCAAAGTTCCTAACGGGAAACAAATCTTGTTATTCGATCAAAGATTATACATCCATTTACTAGTGGAATCATCAAAGGAGCAAGACTTCCAGTGTTCCAATTTGCATTCTTCGTATTCGAACACTAATAGTGGAATGATAAGAGAATACGACAACCTGATTGCCACAGAAACCGGTATTATGAAATCTAGGAACAAAAATATTTCATCGGGACCGAGGACTGCACAGCCAGCCCCGTAGAAATAAGTTGTACAAATTAGTCACAATTAATGACAATTTCTTTTCAGCAAGACGAATGCTTATGTACTTTTGAAGATAGAAGGAATAAAATAAAGTACTTTTATTTTTATCTTATTTCTTGTCCAAACGACGAATTGATTATATCATTTGAAAGTTAATCAGCTACTTCAAATGCTAGTGCCAGAATGAACAAGAGACATCCTCTTCAAGAGCACAATAAACATAAGAGGGCCCTCTCTTATTAAACCCTCCTCATAGTAAAGGGTTGATTGCGGAAGAGTTTATGCCCGGAACCCAAATGCTATCGGGAAGAAATGCACCCGAGGCCTTGCATAATCCGACGCAAAAAAGTAAACTTTGAGAACTTAGACAAAAAACACTTTTATTCATCAAACGTGCCAAGCAACACAAGTAAAAAAACACGAAAAAGAAGACAAAAAAGGGAAAGAAAGCAAAAAACTAAACTATATCGCCCGCAGGACGTGGGGGAAGGGAAGAATCAACGCCTCTAGGAGAAGTAGGCGGATCTGCAGTCAGCTCAGGATCTTGGCCTTTATCACTATTCTCTTCAAGTTCCTCCTCGATTCCCGAGAACTCGAAATCAGAACCAGAAAATTCACTTGCATTGGGTTGATCAGGGAGGCGTCTTTGAGCGGTTGACTCCAGCTCTCGAGCCTTAGCGAGCTCATCGTCAATACCAATGATGCCCGGTTTGGCCTCTTCCAAGGGTTTTCTCCTTATGCTATACATAGAATATGTTTTCTTCAATGATGATGGAATCCGCTCGGTGTCGAAAGGCTATCCCGCTCGGATCTCGCAGCACTAAGGCTAAGATCAAGATCATGGATTGTGGTTATATGAACCTTATTATGTTCCATGATCCTCTTATACCTCTCCTCCATATGGACACGCTTCTCCTCAGTAGAAGCGACCTATGTAGTCTTCATAGCATTAAATACACATCAGTTACAGAGGATTTTGTCATTTATAGCATGCCGTTGCATATTCATCAATGACTCTCATTGTTGTCATTTAAGAGGGGTTTGATCCCAGGACCATGTTCCTTAGGTTTAGTAATAAATAGTGACTTCACAGCTATTGTAAGACAAAAAAATTTCAGAAAAACTTATGCTACACATTATTCTAAGCCATATAATACTTTGTTTTCTGTCAATCAATATTCTTATTGCTGCCTTCGGAAGCCTTGCTCTCGGAACCAAGCTGCCTACTATCTTATCTCGATTTCAGCGTTAAGTTTCGCATTTTATTTAATTTTTTTAATCATTTTGGGGTTAAATCGATTCACTTCTCTATAAATCACGCTATAAATTCAACTGTATTATTTTACGGGTAAACAATACTATTAAAGTAGAAGAAAATTTTACTTGAAAATCATGTAATTAAATAGCTAGACATTGGCAGGTGAAACACCATGCTCTTACATTTTCTTTTAACCATTGATACACCCTCAATCCATGATAAAAGAAAACATTAAAATCTGCCGAATACAGAAACCACTAGTCAAATCATTCATAATACATCTGGCTCCAAAACATAACAGTAAACAACGGTCTTGTAAAAATACAAAGGCTTAAATTGATATTCCAAATTGTTCTGACAAATCAAACTCCTTATGTTCCTAAAATCTACAGGAGAGAAATGGAGAAAAAGAAAACAAGAATATTAGTACGCTAGCAACAATGTAATAATAGTTTAATACAGGCTATTGCAAACCATTTTACATAGGCTATTGTTGAAGAGCATAACAGGCATAAAGAAAAGCTGAACTCCAATATGGTGAAAATGAAACTATTTTACTTCTTTTCCTTAATTTCGACAGGTGAACAAACAAATTTATTACCCAATAAACTTTGATATGTTTTCAGCAATACATGTGAGCTTCCTAGTATCTATTTTTATCTTTTGTCTTCTTAAATTGACTAAAGACCTCAGTCCACCTTTAATTGGTAAAGCTGAAAGCATTGTATTTTCAGCTGATAATTCTTCTATTCATGGTTAAGAGTAAAGGAGTGTCCATTTATCAACAGGAACCGGAAAAAAGAAAACAAAAGAGAAGCAAATGAGAGTTAATAAATGATTTACGTTTTAATGTCTATACAAACTGTCAAAACAACTACCCTATAAGTAAAGCTTATAATGAAGCAGGCTAGCTGGCGTGCTTCATTTTAAGTCCTCAAAATTAGTACTACTATATAAAAAAATCAATTTTGTATAACTATATTTTTATCTCTTCTGGATGTAGTAATTCCGTCACTTATATCTAATAATTAAAACTATTCCATTTCATTTATTTTTCTTCACATAAATCAAATATTTTTAGGCTCTCGTGCTTTAGTTGGGAGGCGGTCAAGCCTACAAGTGACACAAAAGAAAATTTGCAGTATTTTTTTCTTTATTCAATCCTTAGCTAATTCAGTTCTTGTTTATACAATCAAATTCTCTTTTTTCTCTCATACTAGCTCATCTATCTATTCTGCCAAATAACAAGGGTATTGAATAATTTGAGTTGCATAATCTTTTTTGTTCTTCCTCACGTTCTTTTCAAACTCTCGAGTCAGATAAAAATATATAAAAAATTATTGGATATATTTTAGGCCTTTTATTAAGATTTTGCTTTAGGCCACCATATTGAATGAGCCGCCTCTGAACCTAATACAAAAACCACTAAGTAAACACATAAATAATACTTTCCAAATTATTCCGACTAATCAAACTCCTTATTTTCTTAAACTATGTGAGAGAGAAATGGAGAAAAGAAAACAAATTTATTAGTACACTGCAGCCTTGTGGAGCAATATTTTTAGGGAGAATTACACTCCTTATCACTTGGATCAATAGCCCATAAAAAAATGATTCACGTTTGAAGCCCTTATCCAGTATAGCCCAAGTTGTATATAATGTGAAAATTACTTTTCACCCATTAGCCCACTCTTTTTAATTTTTTTTCTTTTCTCTATTCTTCTTCTCCTCGTGTCCCAACTTTGCATCCCAAACTTTCTCCATCAACGCTCCTCCAGATTCAAAGCCGATAATCACTATTTGATGAAGAAGAAAAAATAATACATAAAAGAATTAATTTTTTTGGAGTCATATGAAGATCACTTCCTTCAATGGAGTGGAAAGAACTGTGTTTGCACTAAAGAGGTTCACTGGGCAGGTTGTTGGATCACCAAACTAGAAAAAAAGTATTGGCATGGTCTCAGTCTTATCCTCATTCCACGTGTAATTCTAATTTCAGTGGTTGATTAAAAACTTGAAAAATAGAAGTCACCATTAAAGGTGTTTCAAAGCTTCGATTTCAGAAATTGCATTTTTTGATTTGTTAGTTGTTTGGATTGGGTGTTGTCCCAATTGAGTGGAATCATTAGAGGAGTTCAAAACTTACATTTGAAGTGATTTGGAGTATATTTAAGCTAGATTTGAGTTAAATTTCAGAAGATCCCCAGGAAAGAAGAAGAACATGTGAAGTTCCATTGATAGGATTCATCCGTATAATAATGTATAAAATTATATAAATAGTATATAATAGTGTATAAACAACTCTTATACACAATAATACATTATTTACATGTATTTGGTAAATTTCACACACATTCTTCTTCTTCTACACGTATATACATAAGTATCACGAATATTTTTTACAGTGCTTATACATCTTTATACACTTTTATACAATTATATACATAATGTACCGCTTTGTATAAAAGTGTATAATATCGTATAAAAGTGTATAACCATCTCTGACGAACTTCTTATACGATTTCACTTGCAATTCTTGTTCAAAACTAGTCCAAAACTCCATCAAATGACTTCAAACTTTGTATACGACATACTTAGACTATTTCTAATAAGTTCAAACAATATCCATTTCAAATTTCTCACCAAATCTATTTAAAATTTAACAAGATTAGCATTTAATAAGAAGAGATTTTAGGTTTCTCGCGTCTGTTTTTGCATTTTTGTAGATGAGATAGGTATGTATAAACTTGAGGAAAAAAAGGAGAATGGAAACTCAAGGATCTTTCAAGCTGGAAGATCTGGAGAAATAATTGTGGAGTGAATAATACTGCAAGGTCACCTTATGGAGTGAATAACCGTGTAATTCTTCCATATTTTTATACAGGCTAATGTAAGACAATAGTAGAACTAAACGTACATAAAGAAAAATTTCAGACCAAAATATGATCATTCACAAAAGCTTAACTTCATGGTGTATGACCCAAAAAATAGGTTTTGGTTTTGTACCATTAGATTTGTGGAAAAATAGGGTTATCATATCCAATATTAATATTCAAGGATGGATATAGTAGTTTACAATGAGTATTCCATGCATAACATTAAGGAAGAAAAACTTGGGGTAATAATAGAGCAATAATGACTTGAACATATAAAGGAGAGCAATAAATGGCAATAAATGACTTTCAACTAGTAGATGAGACAAAGATAACCTGACAAGGATGAGTTCCCCAGATATCTCTCTGATAATGATAGATGGTGATAAAAAATGATAGATTCTGATCCTCCTTGGAACGGGCGAGAGGGATAAAAGAAGAAAAGTGTAAAGTCAAGCTTTGTTTCTATTCAATAAAGTGAGAATAACGTTTATGAAAATCTTTAAAAAAGATCCAATGATCTTCTTATCTATATTTTTTTCTATTTATATGGGCATATGGCCATGAAACCCTAGATAGTACAACAAAAGGGAATATTGATCACGCTCAACTATGTCTTATAGAAAGACTAAACGGGCTCTGCAAATATAATCCGGGGTATTACGCCCAGAGTCGATCCCGCAGGGAATTTACGTATAAATTAAGTCTTTAAAATACTAAACTGTTACTTAATCAATTTTCTCAAGACTTTTTGAATATCAAGTTTTGATGTTTACATAAATCTAATAACAAAATAATAAACTAGCAATTAACTAACAATATAGTGTAAACAATGATAATATGGTTTCCCCCGTTGGTGAATTATTTCTCGGATATTTCTTATAGTTTAATTAATCGTTTCTACCAATCATGAACACTTTATCTACCATAAATTTCTCTCAAGTAATTATGATAATTTACTAGACACACTCTCTCAAGTTACGCTAGCTAGATTGCATTACAGTTCACTTTAGATTGCACCCGAGGTATCGTTATCTCTAATCCAACCTCTAAACCCTCGGTTATGACTTTCGTCTATACTCCGGGAGTGATGTTGTTCAAACAACTACCTAAATATGCACTCTCTCTCAAGTAGATACATAATAATTAGGAACATCTAATTGATGGTCATTCAATTAACTACAACAAGAACGTAGTTGAAGAAATAGAGAATAATCAACCAAATATATTAATATCAGAATAAATTCATCCCCAACGGGTTCTACCAAAACCCTAGATTAAATAAGTTATAGACATGTTCATAAGAATCAAACTCAAAATAAATTGCATAATTGAATTATAAAGTAATGAATAAGATGTAGAAATCAATGTTTTGTCACTTCAATGGTTTCTTCTCTTCAAATCCTTCGTCTGCCTTCCATTCCTCTTTAAGTTGTGTTTTAGGAGTCTATTTATATGTTTAGGACAAACCCTAAACGTGTAAGAGACTTCTATTCCAACCGGAAAACACTTAAACTTGTCAAAACATGGAATTGACCGAAACAGGGGCTTGTCGTTATGAGGCTAACGCCTGGATAACGCCAGGCTAGGGCTGGCGTTTGCACCCTAACGCCTGGCTAACGCCAAGTGCACTCCTTCTTGCCTCCTTAGCGTATTTTCGATGTATTTGCATCCATTTAGCTCGGTTTCCATCTCCAATTCACCTACACATGAAATAGACTCTATTATGCACATAAAAAGTGTATTTTTATCATTAACGCACATAAAATGTAGGGCATATAACATGTTAAACCATGAATTCTAGCCTCGCATCAGGACCCCACACTTAAACATTTGCTCGTCCTCGAGCAATCAAACTACACTCATGTACACAACTTATTAAGCAAATCTCTTAACACGTTATACCAAGAATATTTAAAACAGTTCAAGCACAAAGGTGTGACATCCTCGCCTCAATAATCGACTCACAAATACCATGCTTTATTCACAATTCACTAACTACTCTAACATAGAGGTCAACAACATTACCTTTCCTTCATGAATCATGTGCCCTCACCAAAGCAAAGAGCTAGTTCCTCACACAATAAAATTTAAGAACACTTAGGAACTCAAGATAGAAAGAATTCACTCGCTCTCAGAAACAACATTCATATGCCACAAAAGATGCACCATAGGCTTGCCCGTAGTGTAATACTCTACTAATCGAGCTCATTCAGTCTAGGATCAAGTAGGACTTTATTCGGTTGTAATGTAGGCTGCGGGACGGGTAGGATACATTTGGATATAAGAGTGACTACACCTCCCTAAGCACTTTAATACATAAACTTTAACGTATAACCTCAAACTTATAATAAGCCAAACTCCACCTCCACATCGATGTTATTACCCCATACTTCTTTAAGCACAATTACATTAAGAGTCACCACATATATTTTTCTTTCACAACAATACAACAGTTTATTTTATTTAATTTTTTTTTTTTCTTTTCTTCTTTTTCTCTTTTTTTGTTCAAGTGACTCTTACTTTTCAACACAGTGCGCCTTTCTCCCGATTTCAATTATTCCCCTCACAAACCAAACTACCACCCCACACTTTAACTTTTCCATATTTCATCACATTTTCAGTGCTTACGAGAGGTAACAAGGTTCAAATATATGATCGATTCAAACAAAAGGGGTATGGCTTATAATGTGTNGAATTCCTGATTTAAGGTATTTATCATGGAGTCAAAAATTGAGCCTAAGCGTCACAACCAAAATACTGACTATTCTCAAGGCATTAGCACGTTTCGAGATATTGCTACTATCAAGACCTTAATCATATGATTTCTACTCCTAAAAATTAAAAACTACCTACACCAGGTTCAATTAAAAACCCTTAGAAAAGAACCGTGGTCCAAAGAAAAACCAAGGAGGAATTACTACACTACCTAAAAAAAAATCTTTTTGGTCTTTTCATTAGACTTACTTCCCTAGAGAAAATTGTCTAGGAGATCTATCGTCAGGAAGAGTCAATATATATATATATAATTTTTTTTAGATGATACAACAAAACATAAAGCTAAAAACAAACA
>MDKJ01352774.1:0-21615 GCA_005239525.1 Nicotiana knightiana | reverse complement strand
ATCCTATATTACTTGTCGACCACGTACACTTGCGTGTGCATTGGGAAATCAACCAACACTCCCCTCTGCCCGAGGGTCCTGTTCAAGTTACTCCGGGTAGTATTTGGCTAAAAAATAAAGTTTTTCAAAAGTATGGTTTCAAAACATAGTAATATCTAGACTAAGAAATCAATTAGATGAACCAGCGACTGTGACGTTATCTGAGACATTGCGACCTCCTTTGCCATAGAATTTTTAGGGTCCTCCTCAAAATTTTACCCCAGTTATCTAAATGATCTTCTGGATCCTCAAAATTCTGCCCCAGTTTCTGATAGTGGGGAAACTGGAAATTTTTATTGAATTGTGGCCGAACCCACAATGCTGCCTACATATCCCCTCTTAAACGAGAATCAGGTCAAGCGTAGTTCAATTACATTATATGAAGAAATGCAAATAGATTTACACATAGTATCTTTTGACTGCATCTAAATTGATAGGCTTTGGCCAAATCTCTCCGTACATTTCTGCGAGTATGAGTGCTCCTCCTGTCAGTACCCTGTGAAACATGTAAGGACCTTTCAAGTTGGGTGAAAATTTCCCTTTGGCTTCATCTTGATGTGGAAAGATCTGTTTCAACACCAGCTGCCCCGGTGTAAACTGTCTAGGCTTGACCCTTTTGTTGAAAGCTATGGACATCCTGTTTTGATAAAGCTGACCATGACACACTCCATTCATTCTTTTTCCATCTATGAGGGATAATTTCTCATAACGGCTCCTTATCCATTCTGCATCACTTAGTTCGGCTTCTTGTATAATTCTCAAGGAAGGAATTTCTACCTCGGTGGGGATGACGACTTCAGTGTCGTAAACCAATAGGTAAGGACTTGCTCCGGTTGATGTGCGGACTGTGGTACGATATCCTAATCAGGCAAATGGCTTCTCGTGCCATTGCTTGTGATTCTCTACCATTTTTCTTAGTATCTTCTTGATGTTTTCTTTGGCGACCTCCACGACTTTGTTCATTTGAAGCCTGTATGATGTGGAATTCTTGTGCTTGATTTTGAAAGTTTCACACATGGCTTTCATCATATCGCTGTTGAGATTAGCAACATTGTCAGTGATGATGGACTCTGGAACCCCGAATCGACAAATAATACGATCCCTGACAAAGTCTGCAACGACTTTCTTGCTTATAGCTTTGTAGGATGCAGCTTCAACCTATTTGGTGAAATAATCAATGGCCACTAAAATGAACCTGTGCCCGTTCAAAGCAGTGGGTTCGATTGGACCGATGATATCCATTCTCCAGGCAGCAAAAGGCCAAGGTGCACTTGTTGCATTGAGTTCGTTTGGCGGCACACATATCACATCTGCATGTATCTGGCACTGGTGGCCTTTTTGGACATATCAGATGCAATCCGTTTCCATAGTCATCCAAAATTATCCGGCCCTGTGTATCTTCTTGGCCAGGACAAAACTGTTCATATGCGGGCCGCAGGTTCCGACATGTATTTCTTCAAGAAATTTGGAAGCCTCTTTGGCGTCGACACATATTAACAGTACTAGATTGGGAGTTCTTCTATACAAAATTCCTCCGCTTTGGAAGAAATGATTGGACAACCTCCGAAGTGCGCGTTTCTGAGTGTGGTTTTCATGCTCCGGATATTCTCCCTTTGCCAAATATTCCCTAATATCGTGGAACCACGAATTTCCATCTATCTATTCTTCGACATGAGCACAGTACGCCAACTGATTATGGATTCTCACCGGAATGGGATCGATGAAATTCTTGCCCGGATGTTGTATCATGGAGGACAAAGTGTCCAATGCATTTGCAAATTCATTATGGATTCTAGGGACATGCCGGAACTCTATCTTTGTGAACCTCTTCCTCATCTCCTGTACATGATGTAGATATGGTAGTATTTTAGTATTCTTGGTAGCCCATTCTCCTTTTACCCGGTGCACCAGCAGGTCTAAGTCACCAATTACCAGCAGTTCATGAACGTTCATGTTGACAACCAAATTGAGCCCTAATATGCAGGCTTCATACTCAGCCATATTATTAGTGCATGGAAACCTAAGTTTTGCAGACACCGGGTAGTGCTGACCAGTTTCTGATACCAGGACGGCTCCGATATCGACTCCTTTGAAATTTGCAGCTCCGTCAAAAAATAGTCTCCACCCGTCGTAGGCTTCATCAATGTCTTCTCCTACGAATGTTACCTCTTCGTTAGGAAAATACATTTTTAGTGGTTCGTATTCTCCTCCTACATGATTTTCGGCAAGATGATCTACCAATGTTTGTCCTTTGATTGCCTTCTGAGTTACCTAGATGATATCTAATTCACTCAAAAATATTTGCCACTTGGCCAGCTTCCCTGTAGGCATAGGCTTCTGAAAGATGTACTTCAGGGGATCCATCCTTGAGATGAGATACGTGGTATAGGCACAGAAGTAATGCCTCAGTTTCTGAGCTATCCATGTCAGAGCACATCAGGTGCATTCCAACAAATAATACCGTGCTTCATAAGACGTGAATTTCTTACTCAAGTAATATATGGCTTGCTCCTTTCTCCCCGTCTCGTTATGTTTTCCCAAAACACAACCAAAAGCCTCATCTACTACTGAAAGGTAGAGTAATAGTAGTCTACCAGGTTCTGGAGGGACTAGGAATGGTGGTGTGGATAGGTATTCCTTGATTTTGTCAAAAGCCTTCTAGCAACCTCAGTCCAGCTGGTTGCGACATCCTTCTTCAGCATTTTGAAAATTGGTTCACATATCACTGTACTGTGCTATGAAGCGACTGATGTAATTGAGATGTCCCAAGAAACTCATTACGTCCTTCTTGTTCTTTGGTGGTGGTAATTACTGGATAGATTTGACCTTTGACGGGTCCAACTCAATTCCTTGTCGGCTGAAGATGAATCCCAACAATTTTCCGGCAGGAACCCCGAATACATATTTTGCAGGGTTCAGCTTAGATTATACTTTCGCAATCGATCAAAGAACTTTCTCAAGTCTGCTATGTGATTTGTGGCTTTCTTGGATTTGATGATGACGTCGTCAACATATACCTCTATCTCCTTGTGTATCATATCATGGAAGATGGTTGTTATGGCCCTCATGTAGGTGGCCCCATCATTCTTCAGACTGAACGGCATCATTTTGTAACAATATACTACCCACGGTGTAATGAATGTTGTCTTTTCTGCATCTTCTTCGTCCATCCAGATTTGCTGATAACCCGCGAAGCAATCCACAAAGGACTGGAGCTCATGCTTGGCGCAGTTATCAATCAGTATGTGTATTTTTGATAGTGGGAAATCGTCCTTGGGACTTGCTCTATTTAAATCCCGATAGTCGACATACACCCTGACTTTCCCATCTTTCTTCGGAACCGGCACAATGTTGGCTAACCAGGTTGGGTACTCAACTACCCTGAGGACTTTGACTTTGATCTTCTTAGTGATTTCTTCCTTGATTTTTAGGATCATGTATGGTTTGAACTTTCTGAACTTATGCTTTACTGGAGGACATATTGGATTGGTAGGCAATTTATGAGCCATTATGGATGTGCTCAAACCGGTCATGTCATCATATGACCATACGAAAATGTCCTCATATTCTTTTAGTAAGCGAGTGTATTCTTCCTTTTCTGACAGCGACAAGTGGATGCTTTTGCGAGTTTCTTTGATGGTTTCAGAATCTCCCAACTTGACTACCTTAGTCTCGTCCAGGTTGGACTTAGGTTTGCTCTCAAAGTTCTCAACTTCTCTGACGATCTCTTCAAGTATCACATCTTCTTCTTCTATCTCTTCCGAATCACTATCCTTGTGTTGCATTGTCTCATTACATGTCACAACCGTTGGTTCTCAAGGTAAGAAATAGTAATGCCGTAGAGGAAACATATAAAATATAATGATAACAAAACATCAAATTATTGATAAAAATGCTGAAATTTTGAACAAAGTAGCATTTAAATGACTTCAAACAATGTTTGCCAAAATGAAAGACTGAAAGAAAGATGTTTTTGAAACAGAATGCTCAAAAGAATTATTTTTCAAATAACACTAGTAGCCATGCTACCCCGGGAATCATCTGGCTCTGGATGGTGTGGCGGTCCAATTTCTGAGAAATGCTCTCGTCTCAATTGTTTGAATGATAAGGCCTTCTTCCTCCTCCTCCTAAACTATCACATTGCAATCCATATCTTCATCTTCCAAGAACAGGCTCCTTAGCCCCACCAAAGTTTCTTCTTCTTCAGATCCCCATATTATATCAGCTTGATGAAAGGATTGACTCAGATGTGGCACTGTCTGCTCAAGAGGGTAATAGGGACCACGCCATGGTGGATACGAATCATCATATTCTTTCTAGGTATATGGATAACCAAGACCAAAAGTTGCACCATGACCTTTCAGCTATATTGGCTTGGTAATGCCTTGGAGTTTCTTCCCAAGTCCTTTGCCGGGTTCTTACCCTGACCATGCCAGTATGCTTTCTATTTTGCTGCTCCACCATTTATCTTTCTCAATTTCATTGACGCGCTCGATGCGGTGATTAGTCTCTCTGCCCAACTTCCTTCTATTTTCCACGACCGAAACAGTTTGATTGGTATAAATGGGATTACTACAATCTCCATGAATGATTACTTCTTGACGATTCCATTCAAATTTTACAGCCTGGTGCAAAGTGGATGCAACAGCCACAACGACATGTATCCATGGTCGTCCTAACAGCAAATTGTAGGAGGCAGATATGTCTAGCACCTGAAATTCAAAATCAAACCAAGTGGGACCCATATGCAAGCATAAATTGGTTTCCCCAATTGTGGCTCTTTGCAACCCATCGAACGCCTTCACATTCATAGTCCCTGCTCGTATTTCATGAAAACCCTTCCCCAACTTTTTTAGAGTTGTCAATGGACAGATGTTGAGGCTGGATCCTCCGTCTATCAAAACCCTGGAAATGAGCTTATCCTCGCATTGCACTGTGATGTGCAGTGCCCTGTTGTGGCTCAATCCCTCTAGCAACAACTCATCTTCGTGAAAGGTGATCTTGTGGCTCTCTAGAACTTGCCCCACCATGTTGTCCATTTCCCCACTGGTGATATTGTTGGGCACGTACGCTTCATTCAACACCTTCATCAGAGCATTCCTGTGCGCCTCAGAATTTTGCAGCAGTGATAGGGTGGATATCTGGGCGGGAGTTTTGTTCAAATGGTCTACCACAGAATATTCCCTTGCCTGTATCTTCCTCTAGAGATCATCCGGACCGGTTTCAATGATGGGTTGTTTGGCAGTGGCTTCCTTACTTGTTCCTCTCAAATTCTCAGGTGTATAGATTCTTCCAGTTCTGGTCATTCCTTGTGCAGCACCAGACTCTTCCATTTTTATTTTCTCTTTCCTCCTGGCTTCGGCAACATAATCCCAAGGTACGACATTGGATTTAAAGGGCAGTGTGGATTCTACCGTCACAGTGAAGGGTGTGGTTACTTCTACTTCAAATGGAGCAGGTGTATCTGCAGGTGTTGTCACTTCGATTTTGAACGGAGTTGATGCGGCTATCTCAACTTCGACTGGTGTTTGTACCTGTACCACAATAGGAGTAAGTGTGACTGCAGGTTTCTTAGGGTCATCGCCTTCCTGAATAAGCCCAATTGACACTTCAGGATCCCATTCTTCATCAGTTTATATCACATTTACTCTTTCACCCCTATGGTCCGGGAGAGGTTTGTTGCGGACATTGGGCGCGACTTGCTCTGCTTGTTGAATTTGGTATCAATCAGTTTCTGAATATTGTCTTTCAGAGTGCGGCATTCGTCGATGGTATGTCCCTTCATGCTGGAAAGGTATGCACATGTTTTGTTTGGGTTGACCCACTGGGAGGAGTTTTCCATGGCAACAACGGGAATATGAGTGACATATCCGGCTGCGTTTAGTCTTTCATATAGTTGGTCGATGGTCTCAACAATATGGGTGTATTTTCTGGATGGTATGTGATCAAAATTTGGTCTGGGTTTTTGATAGTTTTGACGAGCTGAAGGTGAATGATAATAGGATGGCAGGGTGTTATAGGTGTGATAGGAGGTAGCGTGTTGAGGATATCTGGGAGGTGAAGGTTGATATGTAGGTGGAGGTGTTTGGTATATGAGTGGAGATTTTGGACCTTGGGCTACCATTGGCGCTCCTATTTCTTTCTTCTTTGATATACCCTCTAACTGTAACTCTTTGTTCGTAGCCTGCAATGCTTCAAAATTTGTGACTATTCTGCTCTTAATCCCTTCTTCGATCCTTTCCCCGAGTTTGATAATGTCAGAGAATTTGTGATTCTTGATGACCATTAACCTCTCATAATATTGTGGATCCTGGTCCCTGACGAAGAATTTGTTCATTTGCTTTTCTTCCAATGCCGGCCTAACCTTTGCAGCTTCTGACCTCCATCAAGTAGCATACTCGCGGAAAGTCTCTGTTGGTTTCTTCTTGAGATTTCGTATGTAGAAGACGTCCAGTGTATTTTCTGTGTTGAACCTGAATCGATCCATGAAGTCTGATGCCATGCTTACCCAATTAACCCACTTCTTGGGATTTTGACTGATATACCAAGATAGGCCGTCTCCAGTGAGACTTCTCATGAACATCTTCATGCGAATCCTTTCATCCTTCCCAACTCCCATAAGCTTGTCACCTGTTCCGTCAAATATCTCGAACTTAGGAGGTTTGTAACCCTCCGACAGTTTTACGTCTAGCTGAATACATAGATCCTTATAATTTAGACCTTCAATCCCTTTGCCTCCTTCAATACCCTGGACTCGGCTTGTGATCTTCTTGAGCTCCTCTGCCATATTCTTGATGAGCAGGTCCTTCTCGGCGGATTCTGGAGTGTATGAGGTTGGTTGAGTGGAGTGGGGTAAGGTTTCTACGTATATGGGATTGTTTTGGTGGATGCCGGGGGTTTGAATGTAGTGATGATCATTAGTTGAATTTTGCGGATCGGGGGAGAGGTTGTGGGGTATGTTGAGGAGTATGGAAAGTGGTGGTTCGCAGGTATTGAGTCGAGAGATATTGGTGTTGAAGAGGGGTTAGTACTGGTATAGGATTGGGATTTTGGGGAGGTGTTGCATATTGATGGGGTACGGGAGGATTTTGCGGACGTTGGTTTGGTGTGTTTTGAGGAGGTACTGGGTTTTGAATATTTTTCTGGTTGATGTCTGGAATGTTTAAGGTGAGGGAGAGGTTTTCCAAGTTGCGGACCTGCTCAAGCTCCCCTTGCAATTCTAGTATCTTCTGCTCCAACCTTAAAACCAAATCATTTTGTACCAAAGTACTCCGACCGTCTGAAGTCTCAACATTCTCTGCATGTATGGCGTTGTCTCCCCTGAAACCACTGATATCATCCATTTTAGCTTTTCCCTTACTTCTTGAATCACTTGGAGGAGAAGGTGGTGGAGGGCCTCTGGATCTGGTGTGATATGCTGATGATTCCAGTATCTGCGAACCAACCTTAGGGGATAGAAATAATCAAAAATAAAGAAAAACAAAAAAGTAAACAAGTCAGTAAGCATTCTGAAAAGGTATTTACAGTATTTAAACACGTATTGCGGAAATATAAATGCGCGTCCTAATTTGGGACCCTCGTTGTGCCCGAGGTAGGCCTAGCGATATGTAGATTTGAAGAAATTTAATGTCGATAACTGCCTCATTTCATTAATGTAGTAAATAAGACGAACCTAAAGCGACAATAAGTAAATGAGTCACTACTGGAATTTGCCTTATTACATTCGAATTCTAAAACGACTAAAAAAAACAAATAATCCTAATCTACTTGGTCCCGGAGGGACCTTCTCCAAGCTTGGCTTTCTTGGGTCCGTTAATCAAATTTCCCAGGTCGCGCATGTCCAACAGTAGATACTCCTTTGCTAGATGTCCTCCTTCATTGCCCTCTGCATTCTGACAATCCACGACCCTTTTCATCATCTTCCCTTCAAGCTCCATGAGACCCTGCTCTAAATACTCCAACCTTTCTGTTGACTTTGTAGCCATTTCCCTCCACTCGTTAATTGACTCCATGTCAATCTTGTGTTGTTCCAAATGCCTGGCCTCAGACTCGAGGACTCTTTTGCGTAGCCTCATATACTTCACATATGCTTCAACATCTTCATCTATGACCCTGTTTCCTTGACCGACCCCTGGTTCGACTATTTGTGTTGTGCTATCATCCAACCATGATGGGTAGAAGTACACATGACCTGCATGGTGTCGATCTGGCTCAATGGTATCCTTTTCCACAATAATCTTCAAATGCCACATGTGCTGGGCCTCACATTTGTATGGAATGGAATTTTCTTGAAAATCTGCTTTGTAATGACCTATTTTGGAGACTCACGGTATGACTTGTTTTCTACCAGCTTGTCTCATGACCCTGATAGGAACATAGGGATATATGCCCCTTAATACAATCAACACCAAACGCGGAACATTCCTGGATCTGATGATGGATTCGTTAATAGGGAACCACTCGAACATCCAATGAATCTTGTCCTCGGTCACATTGTTGAAAAACTGCACCCATTCTATAACATTCTCTGGTTGGGCAAACTTGTCTGGGATGAAGGTCATTCTTTTCGGATGGTGGAAAGCTATGTGGTCATTCCATGGTCTTCGTGGGAATTCTTGGCGATATTGGCTTCTCTAAAGATGTTCCAACAACCAAATCTACAGCAACAAGTAACAACCCTCAAAATGTTTGAACCCCTTCTTGCAACGATCCAGAGCTCGGTACATTTCTGCTACAATCATTGGAACAATAGTATATGTTTGTCCTTCGATCCCTTCCATTAAAGCTTTGGTTACCATGGACAACCTGGTGTGAATCCTGTACTCTTAGCTTGGAAACACTATCATACCCAGAAAACAGATGATGAATACTACACCCTATGATGAGTCCAACCCAGGGAGGTGATGGAGAATTCGTCATGAAAAATGTGATAAGATTTGTTGTGTCCGTATCATTCGTAGAGGAAGTAAAAGGGTACGTAGGACTTCTTCAAGCATGTCAAGTCATCATTCTTTATTGCCCCTGGGAGTGCGATTTTCTGGAACCAACAAACCGGGACTATCCCATGGTAATCCAGCGAATCCTCCTATTTTCTCCAAGAGAGGAGTCATTTCTATTTTGACAATGTTGATACCCAATTTTTCCCTCATATATATTTAAATATACATATATACCTTCAAAATAGTGAAAGAACATCATCAAGTATTTTTCATAATTTTTAAAGGCTTTTAATCAATTTATTCTTGCATTTTATTATATAAATGATTATTAATTACATTTGAAATAATTTTTATGATGATTTACCCTTTAATTTTCATCATTTATACCCATATTAAGTTTAAATATTTTTTTATGTATTTATCATAATTATATTTGCATCCTTAGGCTAAATTTGCATATTTTGCAATAATAGCCCATATATATGCATAATTACGCTATTTCTACAGAAAATGACTTTTTATATTTTTATAATGTTAAGTAATTATTTTAAATCATTTTTATGCATAAGTGATATTTTTGTTATTTATAAATTATTTATTTGTTAAATTGAATATTTAAAATATAGCCCCCTAAAATCCCAATTTCAGACCTATATACTACCCAATTACCCCAGCCCTATTGCCTATATATTATCCCAATACACTAGCCCAAGATTAATTAACCCAGACCCATTAACCTAATCGCATACCCGTTTATTACAACCCGTCCAACCTAATTTTGAATCCCAGCCATTGATCTCTCGAGATCAACGGCCCATAACCCTTTCCCCCCTTTTAACTTACCCAAAACCCTAACCCTAATTCATTTCACCCAGCCCGCCATCACTATACACTCTCTCATTTTCCTCCCTCTCTCCTTTCAAAACCCTAGCACCGTCACTCAAAACCTCCCTGATTCTAGACCCAAAAATGGAATCAATCCATGATTCCTTACCTTATTTGGTCCCCCCTCCTTACTGACTACCCGTTTTGGTGTTACCTAATAGCTTGCCTAAAATGGCAAGCAGATCGTGTAAAGATCAAACCAAAGCTGGTTCAAATATTTAACCTACTGTTGTTTCTGTCTGTGTTCATCATCTTTTCTTTGTAAGTACGAATATTTTCATAAATCTTGAGTATTCTTACTTAACCCTAAGGTTAGGGTTTTCAGATCTTTCTGATTCGAATCACAATTGGTTCAAACCTTATTTTAAGTGTTATTCCGCATCAATCTGCCTATGTTCGTTAAATCTTTTTACTTACCCAAATTAGGGTTTTAAATATTCTTTAATCGAACCAGATCTGGTTCAATTCTATGTTCTTTTTAATAACCCCTTTGTCTATGTTCATTTTATTAAAACATATGATTCTTTGCCTTTATTTTTCTATCGATTTTTTGGTTTACTTAATATTAGGATTTCAGATCTTAATTGAACCAAATCTGGTTCGATTCTGGTTTTCTCTTTGAATAATATCCTTTCTAAGTTCATTGTATGTGATTCATTGCCTTATTTTCTAACCGATTTTGTGAAGGTTTACCTTAAAATTAGGGTTTGAGACTTTACTTATCTTCTGATACTTTTTCCTTTCTCGTATGGGACTAATATTTTCCTTATTCTGTTCAATCTACCATGTTTCCATTATTTCTTTACCTTATTTGCCTTGAAACTACCTGTTTATTGATATTTTCCTTATTTTGAGTGTTACTCGCTTGATTACACGCTATTATGCCTTGTTAATTGACTGAACTTTGTGTTATTTGTCCTTAAACTAAACTTCAATTGGTTCTGTGATTGATTTATTTCCTTGCTTATGTGCGTTTAATTACTTCCCTTATTTGTTCACCTAATTCAACACTATTTAAACC
The DNA here is from genome assembly GCA_005239525.1 of Nicotiana knightiana. Classification (NCBI taxonomy): domain Eukaryota; kingdom Viridiplantae; phylum Streptophyta; class Magnoliopsida; order Solanales; family Solanaceae; genus Nicotiana; species Nicotiana knightiana. The sequence continues at coordinate 10,731 of MDKJ01352774.1, read as the reverse complement.
CTTTTCCCTATGGACAGACTTGAACTCTCTACTCTCACTAAAACTTAGCTTTTTCACTCTGATTCTGTGCTCGTTTGTTTCTGGTCTTAGCCGGTTGAAAGCCAAGGCCAAGTGATTCTGGACGTAATTACTGTGGTGTATTTACTTGCTTTCCTGCCTAACTGGTAAGACATTCTCCCTTGGCACTCTATTCTCCATGTTTAATAATATGTGTTGCTCGACCAATATGTTTAAATTCTGAGTATGATTTTGCCCCTTTATATGATTATATGATTTCATCTAGTCCCATAGGTGACACTGTTAATTGGTTATACTTTGAATAATATGAATCCTCCTAAAAGCTAGCTTAATGTTTAACTTATCTCATGCACATTGTTTGCTAATCATGCACCTGTTCTAACTTTGCATTATTAGGATACTACCAGTATGAAATTATTCAAATTAATCCTAACTTGGAAGATTTGTATTTGTGCCCTGCAAACTTGTTTTCTAACATGTTTTGCATCCTTCTGGATTCATGTGATAATTTGACTGATTGCCTTAACACTTTGCCTAATTGTTTCTGTGCTTAAAAAGGTTGTCCTAAATACTATCATGAACATTTAGCTTAACCAGACTTCAACTTATTTGAACTGTGTGTTTGAGCATGAACCTTGCTTGTTTTCTTGGTGCAATTCTTCCTACAAGTTGTATGTCTTAAACTTTGTTTTTTTTTCTTCTGAAATCAAAACGGTTTTAAATCTATCTCTCCATCTTTTATATGTTGTTATTCTTTTAAAAAGTTCCACTCTTAGTCCCTTAGGTTCTATCCTCAACCACCGCAGCGTGAGCATTGCTCAGGGTCCATGTGAGACTCTTGTGAACTCTGACTCATGGGAACTGGTTCCTAATCTCTTTTCAATCATCTCTGAATATTTTGTTCTGGTGTGAGCATTGCCCTGGGTCCCTGAGGCCCTTGGGAACTTTGACACACTGGAAACCTGGTTCTATATGTGCTACGGGTGAATCACTCGTATTTGGCTATGTTATACCTATGAAATGAGCCTCGAAGTTGATTGCTTTGAATGCCTAGTTCCCAGGTTTATTTGGGCCTAATGAAGGCTCCCTATAGTATATCATATTGCTATTATGTAATTCATTCATTTTCTGGTCTGTAATAACTATGTAATTAACAGATTCGGGAGTATTTAGTAAAATCGAGGGGGTTTCTTATTTCCTTTTGTTAATCTGGGTAGAAATCCTGCCTATAGGATTTCATCTATGTTGTTAATTCTGTTCATTTGTCAAAACTGTATAAGTTCTATGTTGTGTTTAGAAATCCTGCCTCTAGGACTTTCGTTGGTGATGTTGATTCTGAGTTCTATATTTGCGTATTAGAGATCCTGCCTATAGGGTTAATGTTATAATTGCGTTAGAAATCCTGCCCATAGGATCTATCAATACGTCCAACAAACATGTGTTAGCAATCATGCCTATAGGACCCCAATGTTTGATTCAATTGTTTTCTGGCAATATGTACAATTTCTGCCCATAAACTGCTTAATAGATATCATGTCTATAAGACTAAAATCAATTTCAAATCTAGAGATCGTGCCTATAGGATTTAAATCAATTCGCTCATAGAAGTCATGCCTATAGGATTCTATTGGTTCTGAATATAATTGCCACTGTCAATCACTTAGAATATATGCCTATAGGATCAAGTAACAATTCTGGATTCGTAATTGTGATTCATTATTGTCTGAAATGCGTAGATATTATACTGAATAAAAACAGTAGGAAAATGATAGGTCCTGACACTCGCCTTGATAAAATTGCCTCTGTATATCTGTCTTCTCGCCTAGATATCCCACCTATAGGAACTTTAAGATTAATAAAGCTTGCCAAATCAATTGTGTGCATTTGTTGTTTATGTGTGGATGCCAACATGAGCACATATCTGCTTTGTCTGAAAGTCCTAATTGTTTTGCTTGTCGCCTAGTCTTTTACAATTTTGAGCAATTGAGGTTTAGTCTAGAGATATCCCAAATAGAGGTCCTAATGCCTCCAGAGCCATAGGTAAGGGACGGGTAGTGCACGCATAAGAAACGAACTAGAATCAACTAGAGCGCTTTAGGTAACAACTTAAAGATAGTAATCGGGTAGTAGGAGATGATAGTTTGTGCGCTAAATATCATGAGTAACGCCCCGACTTGAGGGAGTTACAAAGTATTGCACTTGATGATCCTATAGGCTAAAAAACTTAGGACCCCCATCCCTATTAATTAGTTTTCTTTTCCTTAGACTAATTCGGTTAATTTAAGTTCAGCCGTGACCCACCATTGTGGACCTCGAGGGGTGCCTAACACCTTCCCATCAAGGTAATTGAGCCCTTACCCGATCTCTGGTGATGTAAACTGGTAAAACATGAGTTATCTATTTTAGGTTCCCTAACACACCATAATCCGTTAGGTGGCGACTCTAAATCAATTCCTTTTCCTTACCCTCTCAAAAGGAGTTGTTCCAAAAATGTCGAAACCCGATTTCATGAGAAAAGGGGGCGCGACAGCCAAAACAGAATACAACCCTTTCTCCATCCCAGAACATGGTAGCAACCTCGATCAACATGTTATTTGGTTGGATGTCTAATAAGTAGGGTTAGTTTCCTATAACTCTTTTCACGTGATTTTTGTCGCTTGGCGAAAGGTTTTCCCACCAATCCAACAATAACGGTGGTATATTTCGGACCATGCCAAACCTTGGGACTTCGTACCTTATTTTATGCAAAATAAACAAGGTTAGACCCTTTCCCCCTCCGGATTCGACTACTTACACATTAACGATTAGCATATCGATATTTGTTTTCTCTCCAAATAATGCACATATCATGATTGTTCCCGTAGGGATTATGGAAATCCCGGTGGGCTTTGGACAAGGCTTTCTTAGAAGGTTATTATGCAGACAACATATTAACCTATGCTAGGTTTGATCATGATGCATATACAGTTATTGTTAGAGTAAGGCTTCTATAGAAGTCTAGACTGGTACCCCCAAGCGGACAGCTTGAGAGGGAAAGGCACGGAACCGTCGACTGCACCACTGATCGACTAGTCTTACCGCAAATAAGCCTTTCCAAATTCAAAAAGGGTAATATAGGAAGAGCGCGGACACTCACCAAGAGCCGCTACGGTATTACTTACCCACGCGTGGAATATGATGTTGAGCATGTAATTATGCAAAAGGAAAATAACACTTTGTCAAGTATTTTCACGATGAAAATGGTAAAATGCGGTATTGAAAAATTGTAAAGGCAGGAAAGAAAGAAAACAAATAGAGGAGTTAGTTTCCATAATGAAAAAGAGATAAAACAGGAAAGATGGAATTTAGTAAGTATGATGTTGCAGTCAAACCAAACGAAGGACGGAAAATAAGTTCACATAAAGGGAAAATGGGAAAGGGATGTACAAGTATTAGCAAATTAATAAAGACACGCTTATTGAAAAAGACTAATTCACAAAACAAGTTCGTTATGGTAAGATCCTAAGGATATCCCCAGCGGGGTCGCCATGCTGTCGCGCCTTCTTTTTCTCGCGAAATTGGTTTCGACATTTGACAACTTCTTTCAAGAGAAGGGAAAAGGAATTGGTTGTTGGAGAGTCGCCACCTAACGGATTAAGGTGCGTCAGGGCACCTATAGCAAATAACTCAGTTTATACCAGTTTGCATCACCAGAGATCGGGTAAGGACTCAAATTACCTTGAGGGGAAGGTGTTAGGGTGCTCGAGGTCCACAATGGTGGGTCCCGGCCGAACTTAACTTATGTGAATTAGTCTAAGAAACCGAAGAAACTATTTAATAGGGATGGAGGATCCTAAACATTTTAGCCTATAGGATCACCCTGTGCAACATAAATAATACTTCGTAACTCTCCCAAGATGGGATTGTTACTCGTACTATTCAGCGGGGATAGACTATCATCTCCTGCTACCCGATTACTATCTTTAAGTTTTTACCTAAAGCGCTATAATCAATTCTAACTCGTGTCCTATGCGTGCACTACCCATCCCTTACCTATGGTCCTGGAGGTGACCTCTGTTTTAGGATGGTTCTAGACTCGGCCTAAGTTGCTCAAAATTGTAAATACTAAGCAACATACAAAACAATTAGGACTTTCAAAGAGAGATAAATATGGGCTCAAATTAGCCTCCACATATAAACAGTAAATGCACGCAACTGATTAACTTTTGCATATTTATTAATCGCAGAACCCTATAGGCAGGATATCTATGTGATGTTGAACGCACAAACAGACAGTCAGATGATAGAATCAGTTTCTTAGTGCGATTAGTAGAACCTACATATATTTCCTACTAATTTTAGCATAGCATAGTATCTAGGCGATTTATACAATAGTAAATAATAGCAAGTCATAAGAATATGTCCAGAATTATTTGTCTAATCCTATAGGCATGATTTCTATAGTTGAACTGATTTTGTCCCTATAGGCATGATTTCTATAAGTGATCTGATTTTGTCCCTATAAGCATGATTTCTATAAGTGATCTGATTCTGTCCCTATAGGCATCATTTCTATAAGTGATCTGATTTTGTCCCTATAGGCATCATTTCTATAAGTGATCTGATTTTAACCCTATAGGCATGATTTCTACAATTAAACAGTATACAAGCAGGAATTTGCATGCTTTAAACTAGAACATAATTAAGCCAAGTATTGATCCTATAGGCAAGGTTGCTAATACATATTTAATGGATAAGTTAATACACCTAAAGGCATGATCGTAACATTAGTAATATAGGCAAGATTCCTAGCGTGTAAACACAATATAAAACCTATAGGAAGGATTTATAACACATGATTTCAACAACATAACATGAAACTTACATGCAGAACCAACAACACAGTAGAGAACCTATAGGCAGGATTTCTACCCAACTTTGCAAATGAAAATAAGAAACCCATTCCCAATTTTTACTAAATACCCCAGAATTGTTATTACAACAATCATTATAGACCAAAGTTAATGAATGAATTACAAAGGGTAAGTAAAACTATAGAGGGCCTACAACCGGCCCAAATACACCTGGACAACCCAGACTTTCAACCCATAACAGCTCCAAGGCTTATATTCATGGATACACAATAACTAGTGGTGAATGATTTACCCATGGCACATATAACCCAAATCTATAGTGTGTCAAAGTTCTCAAGGGCTTCAAGGACCCAGGGAAATGCTCACACTAAAGAACAAATGCTCAAAAGCCGTTCAAAGGAGATTAGAAACCAAACACCAATGTGTTAGAGTTCACAAGGGTCTCACATGGACCCTGAGCAGTGCTCACACTGGGGGAGGTCAAGGACAGAACCTAAACAGTCTAAGGATGGGGGTTCAGGATGGCATAGGCAGCACATAAAAAGTAGGCAATGGCTAAGAGACAGAATTTGAAAAGACATACTAGGAAGTAAATATAGCAGGGTTCAAAACACAGAGAGTAGATGATCAAAAAGGACAGCAAGACTTAAACATATAGGCAGAATTATATTGAAAGAGTTAGAAAAATAAGTTTGCAGGATTTACAAAGATTGTCATACACACGTACATAATACTTAACAAGTTAAAGCCTAAAAGGTCCAATTTATGCTAAGTGTACCCCCATTACCAAAGAAAGCCATGTTTACTCACACCAGGAAACAAAAACAACATTCAGACATGGTAGGAAAAATATAAGTTTGATAACTACTCTATAGTCAAATAATCCCTGAAGGAATATGGAATCAAGTGAACCAAAGACATGCTAAGAGACACATTATCAGGGATACTAGATTATAAGTGACAGAAAGGCCTCAACACTGATCCGAACACATTATATATGCAAGACAAACATTGCACAGATTCAGAGTAAGATGAGCAAGTGAACTTGTGTCAAATAGCACTCGTAAGTGTTCTAGTATTGACATAGTATACTAACAAAGTTGCATACAGGAGCAGTCTAGAATGTATTAAGCTAAACAAACTTAAGAGGGTTTATATTATTCAAGTTAAGCATGAGCAATCTCGGAACTAGCAGCATTATAAGAAGGTATAAGGGTGGTATAAAAATTTAATACCACCTTAATACTCTGTTTAGTTAGCAAACCAAGTATAAGTTATCTTGGTGTTAGTTTTAATACTGGGATAACTTATACCTTATAGAAGGTGGGGTAATTAGCACCGGTATAACTTACACCTTCTTTTTAGAAATTTTGTAATTGTCATTCTTAATACAACATACCAAACAATGAATAAACAACAATCCCAGCATAACTAATCTCAGCATAACTTATCCCAATATAACTTACACCGTCATAACTTATACCGCTATAAATCGTATTCCAACCAAACGACCCCTAAAGAGACTCAGAACAAATGCAAAGTTAAGCGAATCACGCATAAAAATAACCCTGAAACATACTGGGCCATAAAATTCAGAGAAGAGAACATATATAAATCACAGATACATAAGAACGAAATGGCAAAGATACAGAAACTCACCAGTTAAGCGAGAAAAGAAAGAATAGCACCACAATAGTCGAGAACCCAGAATATTTGGCCTTGACTTTCAGCCCGCCAAGAACCAGAGATAAAGCGAGATAGCAAAGAAAACACAAAGCCAAATCTTAAGTTTTTAGTGAGATTAAAGTGACTCCCGGTGTCTTCTAAAGGGGAAAGGGGGATGGGTTTATATAGTAGTAAAATCGGATGCAAACAAGGAAAATAGTTGAATAAACACAGGTAAGGAAAGAAATCAAGTTAACACAGGTGAAGAAAAAGGGAAAATATCGCATGCAGGTCAGTAAAATAAGTAGAAAAGGAAAAGTATCAAACTCCAAACTCTAGTTAGGGTTTTAAACTTAAAATCGGACAACTGGTATGAAGGATCCAACTAATCTCATGTATATGGACGAAATATTACACAAATCTTCAAGATTGGGTCGATTCGTGTCAGATATAGAGGTGGTATTTTCCAAAATTAGGCAAATACCTATGTATTATCAGAATCGAAGAGCCAGTACAAAGAGAATGCAAATATGATAAGCAAATAATGGTGAAATCCCGTTATAAACGGGATTTGGAGAGGGGATTTGAGGGTGTGGCGGCTAGGGTTCATGAGAGAGGGAGAAGGGATTGAGAGGATTCATAGACGGTGAATGAGAGGGAATGAGGGATTAGGGTTTGGGGTGTTAAGTTAAAAGGGGTAGGTTAAATGTAGGCCGTTGATCTTAGAGATCAACGACCAAGATTTTAAAACGGGACGGGGTCGAGTTGTGTGAAATGGGTACCTACCGGATTGGGATTAGGTTTGGGTTGGGATTATTTGGACTAGGTATTAGGTAATTTGGCTGGGTAATTGGGTTGGTTTGGGTAGCTTAGGTCCGAAATAATTAGGCAAAAGGGGCTATTATTTAAATACTCAATTAAATTAGTAAATAATTCGTAAAAAATGATAAATAAATAGTAAAAATATTATTTGTGCATAAAAATGTTTAATAATAGTTATTTAACACTATAAAAATATGAAGAGTTATTTATTTGCATAAATAAATAATTATAAGTATATATGGGCTATTATTGCAAAAATATCAATTTTAATCTTTAAAAATGCAAATGTAATTATAACAAATGCACCAAAATATTTAAAACCTAGTATGGATGTAAATGATGAAGTTAGATGATAAAAAATTATCGTAAAATAATTTGTGATGCAATTACTGATTATTTATCTAATAAAATATGATAATAAATTGATTTAACAATCTTTAAAAATTATAAAAAAAATTAGGGAAAAAGCTTGTATGTGTTTACAAATCAGATGATGATGCATATGTTCTATTTTGAAAGTATGTATGTATATTTCAAAAATATGAGGGAAAAATTGGGTATCAACAGAAAGCATGTCTACTTTACTATACAACTTAATTTTGTTAGCTGTTGAGGTTTAGTCCGTCACCATCTATCAACCCATAATTTGGACTTGTTAGTTACTGAGTTGATGTACTCATGTTACCCCATCCACCTTGTGTGCAGATCCAGGTATCTCAGGCCACGGGAGCGGCTGTTGACCATTTCTGTTGCGGATCCTCATTTAGAGATAGCGATATAGCTGCCTCGATCGCAACCCCGTCTTTCTCCTTCCTTATCATAGTGTATCTTTGATTATTTTCGGACAATGTTGTCTTGCCAAATTTTAGAACTGTGGTAGTATTGGCTCATGACTTAGTGACACCCGATGTTGGGGTTTTATTTTCCGCATTTTGATTTGAACTTAACTCTTTTATTCACAATTTCAGTTTGAAAAAGTTATTATCTAAATTTTTATGAAAAATCAAATTGTTTGAGAGTGTGTTGGCTTACCTAGTTCCATGATAGGCGCGCCATCACAATCGAATTGGTTTTGGGTCGTGACATGACTGTTCAACGAGCATTGTAACTATTTAAAGAAATATCTCCCGGCTCAGCACTAGTCAAATTGTACGACGCAAACGACTTTAATAGACACTACAAAATTCTGATCATGTATTGGATTTTGACGTAGGAAATAAAATGTTGTTAGAATCTTGTGTATCATACTTTTTTTGTCAAGGGTATCATGATCTGTTCTAAAATTTGACATTTAACATATAATCTTATCTATTTACCATATTGCTAAACGGGCATGAAATTTGAATATTGCAATGTGAGTTTTTCAAAAAATAGAAGTGATTATGAGTACATGCTTCTAGATTTTATGAAGTCAATTTCCTAAAACATAACTCGAGTTCTCATAATAATGTAATAGAAAAGATTCCAATTTAAGTAGATATTATATGAAATTCATCAAAATATATTTCCTTAATCATTACTTTCGCTAGTGATTTGAGAAGGCATTAAAGGACTTTAGTCTAATAGCACACTTCCTTAACATGATGTCTTCACTAAGCAAAACCATAATTTTCTTTTTCATCTTATTTCATTACTTCTTTCAAGCAAAGAGTACTTTAATTGGTCATTCCATCACTTATTAATGGAAGAAATTTGTGATGACCCAAGAGGTCATTCTATGAATTTAGACTCTATTTTAGACTTATTAGTTATAAAAAGATTAATTTTAAATACCTCGATTTGCCTGCGCACTCCGGGCATGAAACCAGAAAGCTTTTATGTGAAAATATGAGAAATAGTGATATCTAGAGTTAAAATATGATTATAGTTGACTTTGGTCAATATTTTGAGTAAACGGACCCGGATCTGTGTTCCGACGATCCCGGGAGGTCCGCAGTAAAATATGGGACTTGGGCATATGCCCGGAAATGAATTCCGAGGTCCCAAGCCTTAGAAATCAATTTTTGAAAGAAATTGTTTTGCTGAAATATTAATGAAATAAAGAAAAGAATTAATGTTTGGGCCCGTATTTTGGTTCCGGATCCCGGTACAGATTTGTTATAGTATTTAAATGTGAACTGTGAAATTTGGTGAAAAACGGAGGTTATTTGACGTGATTTGGACGTCCGGTTGAGAAATAATGAACTTTGAGTGTTCTTGAGAAAATGATGAGTTTTGAGGTTTAGTTCATAGTTTTACATGTTATTCTCATGATTTGATCACACGAGCAAGTCCGTATGATGTCTTTAGACTTGCGTGCATATTTTGTTTAGAGCCCCGAGGGCTCGGGTGAGTTTCGGATAGGCCACGTGGTATTTTACACTTCTGAAAAATTGTTGTTTTTGTTGGTTCTGGTGCGCAGGGAATTAGTGCTATGCGATCGCATAGCCCTATCCGCGATCACATAGTTCAAGTTTCAGGGGGCCACCAGTTGTGCTATGCGAACGCATAGTTTCCCTCGCGAATGCACTGGGTTAATTGGGCCTGGGGGAAGAGGAGCCCAAGTACCCTATGTGAACGCAGCCTCCCCTATGCAATCGCCAAGGCCAATAAGGCCTGACCCTATGCGAAAGCGGGCAGGCCCGTGCGAACGTATAGAAGGCTTGCCCAGCTATATAGATACACTTTTAAACGCGGACATAACCCTTTTTCTTCATAATTTTCGAACTAAACAGCCCTAAGGACGATTTTCTTCATCAAAGTTCATCCCAAGTTGTTGGTAATCAGTTCTAAACTTTACTCTTTCAATTACCCAATGCTTTTCATCACATTCAAAACAAAAACTAAGAATTTTCATGGTAAAGATTGAGGGTTTGGGTAGAATTAGGGAATTTTGTAAAAATCATATCTTTACCTCGAATTGAGGTCGAATTTCAAAACTAATTGTATATTCGGGCTCGTGGGTGAATGGGTAAACGTATTTTGGTCCGAATCCCGAGTTTGGACCAAGCGGGCCCGGGGTCAGGTTTTAACTTTTTTTGAGAAAACTTAGGAAAAATTATAATTTTCAGTAAAGTTAGTTCCTTTAGCATTAATTAATGATACTAAGTCAATTATGGTTAGATTCGAGTGTGTTGGAGGTGAATTCAAAAGGAAAAACTATATATGAACAGTGAGTGGCCTGCGAAGTTGAGGTAAGTGCTTGGTTTAACCTTGACTTGAGGGAATAGGAATCTCCAACTTAATTGTTATGTGAAATTTCATGTGTGTGGTGTATATGTGAGGTGAAGAGTATCTATGCACCACCAAATTGTCTGCTTACATGATTCAATCCCCGTTTCCAATTTAATTGCTCATGTTTTAATTGTTTCATGTCCATTGTTGTTTCTATGAT
>ML432418.1:2804-13166 GCA_005239525.1 Nicotiana knightiana | reverse complement strand
TCCTCTTCATCATAAATGATCCGCTTGCCCCGAAATGACCTGGACCAATAGGGAAATCCCAACGCATCAATAGACTTCTAAAATAACTCAACAAACTCAATTATAACATGCAAAATTTGTATTTCCGATTATAGAAAAGAAACTCAGTCGAAAAATACCCCAAAAACAGGGCAATCTTCAGAGATTCAATCCATCCTTTCTTTTTTTAGTGATATCTTTACTAAAATATTTTTAGTGGTATCTTTACAAATAGGTTTATATATTAAAATTATATAATTACATTGAATACAATGAGTATATACTGTCGCGCCCCTTTTTTCTCTCGAAATCGGGTTTCGACATTTGTGGGACAACTCCTTCTTTTTGGGATTGGGGTAAGGGATTGGAAAAGTCGCCACCTAACGAATTAAGATGCGTTAGGGCACCTACAGCAATTAACTCATAAACCAATTTGCATCACCAGATATCGGGTAAGGGCTCAAGTTATCTAGAAGGGAGGGTGTTAGGCACCTCTCGAGGTCCACAACGGTGGGTCCTAGCCGAACTTAAATTAAGCGAATTAGTCTAAAGGGGAAAGAAAACAATTTGGACAATACAAGTTACTATACACATGATTAAAAGGGGGTTTTAGGTTTTTTAGCCTAGAGGATCATTCCATGCAATACTTTGTAACTTCCCCAAGTTAGGGTGTTACTCATAGCATTAGCGCACATGCTATCATCTCCTTTATTACCCAATTAATATTTTTCAGTTTTACTTAAGCGTTCTATTAGCTTCTAACTCGTTCCTTATGCGTGCCATACCCATCCCTTACCTATGGCCCTGGAGGTTTTAGGACCTTTATTTAGGGTGGTTCTAGACTGACCTATATTTACTTAAACAAATGAGAAATCTAGGCGACAAACAAAATACAAATAGGACTTTCATGTAAGGAAACAAATAAGGTCTCATATTGACCTCCACACATAAGCAACAAATGCACGCAATTGAATCAGCAAACTTTGTTAATTTTAGAATCCTATAGGCAGGATATCTATATAAGCAGAAATAGAATATAAAGAAACAACTTTGAGGTGAGCATCGAGATCTATTAGCTTGCCTATTGATTTTATTAAGCACGAATCTGAGCACTTTTAGGCAGCAAATTGTCACAGTTTTTTGGCCCAGAATCATTAACAACCCTTACAGACTTGCCTAAGTGATAGCCAGAATTGGTCCAACTCAGAACTGATTAACGAAACCCTATAGGCATGGTTTCTACGAGTTTATTATAAACCTATAACATGGTTTCTAAGTGAACTACTGATTCTTAATTCCTATAGGCATGATTTCTAATTACTGACTTGATTTAAACTCCTACAGACAGGATTTCTAAGTTTGAAAACTGATTTCATCCTATAGGCATGATATTTATTAGTTTAAATCCTATAGGCATGATTTCTAGGTTAGAACTGATCTTTATTTCCTATAAGCATGCTATCTATTAAACGTATGTAGGCAGAATTTTAAGCAGATTGCTAGAAAAGGTTATTATTCAAACAAACAGAATTCTATATATATGGTATCTAATGCACGTTGGGGTTTAAAAATGTGTGGATCCTAAGACAACATTTCTAATGCAGAATTATAAACAGGATCTCTGATATGCGAGTTTAAAAGTACAGAACTAAACAATCAATAAATTCTTATAGGTAGGATCTCTAAACAAATAATGGCAATCACATAACTTGATCAACATAATTAAACCTATAAGCAGGATCTCTACCCAAATTTAACAAAAATAGAAGGAAACCCCCCAGCTTTCACTAATCAACCCCAAATCTATTATTACAGAAATTATTACAATCCAGAATGAATAAATTACATAATAGTATCCATTACGCTATAGGGATCCTTCATTGGCCCAATATAAACCTGGGAACCAGGCCTTCCAATATAACAACTTTGGAGTATAGTAATGATCCATCCACGGCACATTAAAAGTCACGCTTCCAGTGTGTCAAAGTTCCCAAGGGCCTCCGAAATCCAGGGCAATGCTCACACCAGAACCACATTCAGAAGGCAATTCATAAAAGATTGGAAAATCAGTCCCAATGTGTTAGAGTTCAAAGGAGTCTCAAGGACCCTAGGCAGTGCTCACACTGTGGGTGGTAGGAACCTAAATAACTAAGAGTAGGATTTTGGAAAACCATTGTATAAAGGGTAAAGGGAGGGGGCAGGTTTTAGAAATAGCTTAATTTTCAAAAGCAAACAGATTCAGATTACAAGATTGCAAACAGAAATAGACAGAACCCATGTTCAATACATAGTTCAAGCAGATTGGCATGTGACTAGGTAGTATTCATGATAGTATTTAAAACAGTCGTGGCTAAAACACATAAGCAATTAGGCAAAACATATGAATTAAACAGACAGGACATATGAGTTAAGCAACAGACAAGTGATCACATGTTTACAACATATTGCAAGAAAGCAGAGTAGACCTTTATCTTCGGAGAGGATTCATGATATTTGAAATAACTTAGCCTTATGTTAACAGTATCATCAAATTGTCATAGAAAGAACAAAATCATGCTAGGAATTGAAACAGGCTAGTCAAACAAAGCATAGAGAATGGAATTGCAAAGGTTAGGGCATACCAGTTGAGAAGAAAGCAAGTAAAGGTGCAATAGCAGTTATTTCCCAGAATAATTTGGCCTTGGCTTTCAGCCGGCCAAATAATAACCACTTAGTACAGAAATCAGAACAAGAGAAAACAAAGAGAACTTAGGTTTGTTAGAAGAATAACAAGACTCGAGTCTGTGTAAAGGGAATGGGGAAGAGGTTTAAATAGTCTCAATGAGATAGAAAAATAAGGCAATGAATCAATTCTACACAAATAATACATAACTTCAGAATCAATTAGAGTCGACCTCAATCAATTAACAGGGCAAAATAGCATAAAATCAGGATAATACCACTTAATTTAGGGAAAACATTATATGGAATCAATCAGTAGTCAAGTACCAGATCAAATAAGACAAGAAAATAGTTTCGGAATCAATTAGAAGTCAGTTTCATAATCAAAGCATAAAAACCAGGCCAGTAAGGGAGTTAAATAAAGTAATACGAGTAATAAATCACATAAATAAGGTATTGCCCCGGCTGCTGCGCGGGCTGCACCCTTCCCTCTACCACGGCCTCGACCTTCGCTGGTCTAACTGGTGTCTGGTCACCCTGATCGGTAGCGCGAGTCCTCACCATCTATGAGAGAATGAAAACAACAGAAGTTTAGTTCCAGGAATCAACAGATTCGCACGATAGAATTTAAGAATGCGAGATTTGTCTTAAGGGTTCTGTAGCCTCTCGAAGATAAGTACAGACGTCTCTGTACTGATCCGCAAGACTCTACTAAACTTGCTCATGACTGGCAAGACCTATTTAACCTAGAGCTCTGATACCAAGTTGTCACGACCCCAAATACCCGGTCGTGATGGTGCCTATCGTGAAATCAGGCAAGCCACATATTCCATTTGTTAACAGGTATTTTCAGAAAGATCCATTATATTTGCAGGAAAAGTCTCATATTTATAAAGCATTTAAGAGTTTAATCATCATTGAATAACATAAGTAAGAGAAAACCCGAACCCAAATCTAGTGTCACCGAGTCATGAACTACTACATAGAATATCAAAATACAATGTCGACATAAAGTTGTCTGAAATAAATAAATAAGACAGGTAGATAAAGAAGGAGATAATCGAGGTTGCGATCGCCAACTGCTACCTCGATGCCTCCCAAGGAACTCTGGTTGCCGCTCAGCAACCACTATCAGTTCCCGATGTACCTGGATCTGCACACAAGGTGCAGGGGGTAACGTGACTACACCAACTCAGAAGTAACGAACCCAAACTACGGGCTGATAGGTAGTGAAGGACTAAACCTCAATAATTGTAATGAAAACAGTACACAAAATTTAGGCATGCTCACAGTTTCAATAGATAATGAAAACATAATATGACCGATATGATAAGTAACCCAGGTATATATCAGTACCCTACATGCCAATGTATCAACAGTGTGGAAATGCACATAGTGCTCACAGCTCTCACACAAAAGTCTACTCAGTAATGTATATGGCTCTCAGGCCCAGGGAAAATCCATCCCGGAATATACATAAACACCGGTGACCATAGTCACTCAGCACTGAGGAAAAGGCCAATCCAGCCCCCACGGAGAAGATCCATCTCCGGAATACAACACTCAGATAAGATCCATGTCCAGGGACTATCCATCCCTCACATATCATCAACTTCGGACAAGATCCATGTCCAGGGAAGATCCATCCCTCAATATCAATGCACTTATTGGGGGTGTAAAGAATCCGGAGGGGATCCCATTGGCCCAAGCGCTATATCAAGACAACGAAGGCATGATCTGAGTATCGCTGCAGTGCGCAGTCCGATCTCAAGACTGTCTCAATAACAGGCTCTCGGCCTCACTCAGCCATCACTCTCCAGTCTCGCTCACATGGGCTCACAGATGCATGAACTAGCCCGGTCAATGATAAATATATAAAATCAACAATTACCGAGACTGAGACATGAAATGATATGCTATGACATGACTGAGTATACAAAATCAATTAAACACATACGGAGACAACAATATATGACCACTCCGGTCTCAGCATTTTCGGCGTGAAGCCCTAGCATTTGACTTAGCATGATTTCTAGCATGTTCACATTAACCACGTCAATAAAAGTACGGATATCAGTTCCAAATAGCTACTAGACGGTTCCATGGGATAAACCAGGCCACAAATCACTCGGTGCACGCCCGCACACCCGTCACTTGGCATGTGCATCACCTAAATTATAATCATACAGCATATAGTTCGGGGTTTCGAAGCCTTAGAACCAAGTTTGGAAACGTTACTTACCTCAAAACTGGCTAAAAACCTAGCCCTCAATGCCTTTACCTCTAGACTCGACCCCCGATTGCTCCAAATCTACCAAAAATCAGATTTACATCATTAATATATGCTAAGGAAAACCCACTCGAAAATTATCAAATTCAACCAAAAATCTCGAAATTGGCCAAACCTGACTACAGGCCCACGTCTCGGAATTCGATAAAAATTACAAAACTGGAATCCTTACACTCTCACGAGTTCAAACATACCAAATACACCAAAATCCGACAATAAATTGCCCCTCAATTCCTCAAATCAAGATCTAGAACTTCAAGCCCTAATCCCCCAATTTCCACTCTAATTTCTCAAATTAAATGATGAAAATCAAGACTAAATCATGGAATTAACCCAAATGTGAGTGAAGAATACTTACCCCAATTACTCCACTGAAAACCTCCTCAAATTTCACCTTATCCCGAGCTCTCTAATGGGTTTTTGAAAATATGGACTAAACCCTCATTTTGAACTTAAAAATTCTGCCCAGATAAGCCTCCACTGCGATCGCGGAAATAGCCTCGCGATCACGAAGCACAAACCAGCCTCCCCACATTTGAACCTTACGCGATCACAGAAACACACATGCGATCGCGGATATCACCCTCTCACAACAACGTGAACGCGCCCAACTCTACGCGATTGCGTAGAGTAATTCCTTCATCACACTGCTGCTCCAAATCCTTCTACGCGAACGCGACCTCAGCCACGCGTTCGCGATGTACAACTCTGTAAAACTACACGATCGCGACCCTAACCCTACAACCGCGTAGAACAAACTTACCTATGCCCCATAATAAGCCTACGTGATCGCGAATGGACTCCTGCGATCGCGTAGAAGGAAACCAGAAACAGTTGATACCAGATTTCAGCAGTTGCCAACCAAATACTAAGTCCGTTAACCACCCGAAACTCATCTGAGGCCCTCGGGACCTCATCCAAACATACCATCACATCCCATAACATCATTCAAACTTAGTCGAGCCTTCGAATCACTCAAAGCAACATCCGAATACTGAATTAACCCCGAATTCAAGCCTAAGGATTTCTAAACTTCTGAAATTCGCCAAAGATGCTGAAACCACCCAAAACACGTCCGATTGACCTGAAAATTTGCACACACGTCCAAAATGATACTATGAACCTGTTCCAACTTCCGTAATTCCATTCCGACACCGATAGCCTATTTTACACTGCCGAACAGAAATCGCCACAAACTCAATTTCGCCATTCCAAGCCTAATTCTACTTCGGACATCAAAACCACATTCCGAACACACTCCTAAGTCCCAAATCACCTTACGAAGCTATCCGGGCTATAAAATCCACATTCCGAGGTCGTTTACTTCCGGTTGACTTTTCTAACCATACGGCCAACTTAAGAGACTAAGTGTCTCTTTTCTCACCACGACCACTCCAAACCCGAACCAACCAACCCAATACAACATAATTAGGTTAAATAACATATAAGAAAGCCGAAATAGGGGAAATAAGGCTAATCTCATGGAACGACCGGCCGGATCGTTACAAGATCAATTAAGGCAAGGAAATAGTTCCGAAATTAATTAGAAGTCAGTTCCATAATCAAAGAATAAAAATCAGGCCAGTAAGGGAGTTAAGGAAAGTAGTATGAGTAATAAATCACATAAATAAGGTAATAACAGGTAAAATCTTAATAAGAAAACACTGGTACTAAAGGAAAGCTGATTTCAAAACCCAATTTAGGCAAGTAAAATCAATTAAAGGAACTGTTGCAAATTGTTAAAGGAACTGTTGCAAATTAGTCACCTAAGGCTTGCCTAGGCGGGGGACAGTGTATATTAACAGAATTATTAAAGGAACTGTTGTAAATTGTTACCTAAACATGCTGTTCTAGGTTGTTCAGAACACAGAAGCATTACCAGTTATTTTTTTGAGAAAACTAAGTGGGGTGCTTATAATTTTTACATTAGTAATTAGACTAAATGTAGTTGAACGATTAGGGCCCTATAACATGATATCTAATGCACATATAGAGATGCAGAATGATGCATATGCAGAATTCCTAAGCATGATTTTCTAAATACTCAGTAATTACAGTATTAATCATGGTTTCAGAAGATGCAAGAGTGATAATTTATTTTAATGTTGTTTAGCCTAGGACAAGATTTCTAAGCGTACATGGCAGTGTGGAACATGACAGTAGAAAATATCATTTATTAGCAGGATTTTTCTAAGTAAAAGTGAACATGCTGAAACAGTAGGTATGAGACCTAATAAACATGATTTCTAATGCATGAATTTGAACATATGGGCCTAAATATGATATCTATTGCCCAGATAGGAAATAAAATCAAACAGCATGGTTTCTAATGCATGAATTTTAACACATGGGCCTAAACATGATCTCTATTGCACATATAGGAAATAAAGTCTAATAGCATGATTTCTATCCCTTTAATAGCTAATGCATGCGTAGCTACCCCTCCCTTTTCACTATCCATCCCCTGAGTTGTTTACAAATTATTACAAGCCAGGGAATTATGAATTACACAACCAAAGGAAAATAAGAAGTTACTTCTATAGGGAGCCTTCAATTAGGACTAGATCTTCCAAACCTCACTGCCTTATGGTATTTCATAGCCTTTTCATAATCCGGATGCGTCAGAGTTCCCTAAGGACCTCAAGGGCTCCCGGGTAGTGCTCACACCCAAACATAGCTAAAGAATTAAACATGTGCAGTGTGGAAGTGCCATCCTTGTGTGTCAGAGTTCAGAGGGTACTCAAAGGGTTCCCAAAGCAGTGCTCACACGAAGGGGGATGAACTTAGACTTCTAAGAGTATATGTGAGAGTGCTTTTTTATTTAAAAGGATTTAAGTAAGGAACAGTTTTGAGAAAGTGTAAGTAAGAAAACAATTTTGAAGAAGGAAATGGGAGCTTAACATCCCACAAGGACCAATGATAGTCCAACAATCACAAACATGAGTAATGGGATTAGGGACAAATACAGAGCATGTAAGGGCATACATACAGCAGGCAGATACGCACACAAACACACAATTAAGAACTCCTAAGGGTCTAGAGGATCAGGGGGTACAGTGCTAGGCCAGATTAACACCTAAGTCCATGGTTAAACTAATGTACCAGTCATAGGCATGTAAGAAGCAGGTGCTAAGTGTACAAAAACATGCTGGTCATAAACAAATAAAGCCTAATTTAAACACGCAGAGGGGAGTTCAGGATCCTAGATACATGCTGAAGAATAAGTAAGCAAGTTGGAAGCATGCTGAATCATAACAGTAATGGAAACATGTTGGTTTGAGGACTGAAATATAAATTAGGACATACCAGTGAAGTGAAGAAAGCAATAGCACAAACAGGAAAGTAGGAGAATGCACAATAGTTAGCCTTGGCTTGCAGCCAGCTAACCCAGAGTAGTAGTAATTAGCACAAAAGAGAGAGCAGAAAGTCTTTTAAATTGTGAGAGAGATTTTTTGAACAGATTAGTCGGTGTGTGTGTCTGTGCATGAATAAAGTATATATAGTTTTGAAAACTTGATGAAAAATAAGGAAAGAATCAGAAATAACCAGTGATTGTGGGACTGAATATCAATCAGTACCCAATTAGCACAAGTATCCCTATAATCAGGGGAGTAATTCACACAGTCAGTATTAAATAAGGAAAGAACCATATATAACTTAGAGGAATATAAGAACAGTGTAAGTATAATAGGCAATTAGGTATCCCTTAATTGAAGGGGTTAAACTCAAACGGCTAGTAGGTAAAAATAATAATTAAGGAAAGTTCTTATGCTTGTAACATGTAAGGAAACAATTTCACCCCTAATTCAAACATACAATTGAGGCTAGGTTCAGAAAATATCACTTAAGGAAATAGCAATCAATTAACAGTTAATCAATTATGTAACAAGCTAAGAAAACAAAGTTGGAAATAAGAACATCTCATAAGAAATCGGGGATTCGAAATTGGTACTAATTAAGGGAAGGCCTCATGTATCTAAGGAAACATGCAGAATCAGCAGAGGATATCGTATGAAAAATCAGTATAGTACTACTCATAATCATTCACGGATTCAAGTTGAACACACAAGAAGCAGCAGAATCAAAGACCCAATAGCATAGTGAAGCAACAATCACAAAGAAAACAGGGATTACTCATGAGAAACAGACACACATACAAATCGAAAGAAAAGACATGCTCAACATTTAGAACACAGTGTTAAAACTAAATAAATCATGATTAAAAGTGATAAAACGTTTAAGCATATAAGAAAAATCACTTAAACTTCAAGAAATCGTTTGAAGAAAAGGTCTCAGAAACTCTAAGTGAAAAACTTGTTTAAAAATGGAAAACCTTTAAGAAAAAATGTAATAATACTCGTAATAAACCCGGACCTAGTGTAGATCTAAGAGAATAGGAAGGTTTTTGAAGAAAATATGTAAAAAGCTTCATGATATACACAAATCTAAGACAGATCTAAAGGAATCATGAAAATTCCAGGGGTTAGGGTTTCAGAAAGTTGAAAAAAATGAGAAAAAACCTTAAAGATATCGCCAGTGTTAGCCAGAAAAGTCATGGCTCTTACTCAGACGGCCGAAGGAGGCTGGAAGATGGCATAGGGGACCATAGGTAGGAGCTGAACCGCTCCAGATTCGCTTGAGGGCCTTAGGGTGTCATTAGACAGGTGTAGGGTGAAGCAGTAACCAGGAGATAGTGAAAGACCATAGTTTCCGGTGAGGGAACTAGCCGGAGAAGATGAACAAACTCCATTGGAGGTGGAGAGACGAGGGAAGGTTCTAGAGAGAACCATAGAGAACCAGAGAGAGAGTGAGAGATTGGGAAATGAGGGGTCGGAGGGGGGGGGGGGAGGTCGAGGTTTAATTATGGTAGGTGGGATTTGGGCCGTTGATCTAATTTGATCAACGACTCAGACAGATCCGGGGTTGGGCCGGTTATGGAATTGATTTGGGCTGGGTATGGAATTGGGTTGTTAGAATCTGATGGGTTGGGTTAGAATTAGGCTAGAATTTAAATATACGTGGCTAATTGTTAAACACCCATTAAAAAATAGATAAATAATTAAATAAAAATAGCTAGTAATCATATAAAATGAAATTAAAGCTAGATAAATGAAATTAAGGTAACTAATGAGTATAAAAAATATATAATGAAATAATTATTGATTTAAATGGTATAAAATGTACAATTAGGCCATAGTTGCAAAGTTATTGTAATTATGGTCAAATAATGCCAAATTGGCTAATTTGTGAAATAATTAAATCCTAATAGGATTAGAAATGATATATTGACTGGGAAATATTTCGAAATTCTTTATAATACAATTTATGAATAATTATTGAATATAAAAAATACTGAATAAATTGGAAAAGGATTTAATAAAAATATGAAAAAT
>ML432416.1:3474-69125 GCA_005239525.1 Nicotiana knightiana | reverse complement strand
GGTGATATCGTCTTCCTTTGAACTACACCTTCCTTCACAACGGCCTGTGTTTCGTCGGCCATAATTCAAGACAAAAAACACACTGTTCAAAAAAAGAACAAAGACAAATAATAATATTAGACAATGAAGAGTTCTTCAAAAGACTATGGCTCTGATACCATGAAAGATTTGATGCGGAAGACAAAGAACAATATTGGAGGAAAAACTCTTGCTCTTCTCATTAATTCCACAAGTATTTATAGACAAAGAAGTTAGAGAAATAAGAGAAAACCTAAACCTAATAGGAGAAGAAAACCTAAACCTAATAGGAGACCAAAACCTAAACAAGGAAAATAAATATACAAGGTAATAAGGAAAATATTACACATTCCTAATTAAACTCTAATTCTTTCCTTATCACTAATTCTTTCCTTATTAATTGTGATAAAATATACCTATTTATGCTTTAAACTAAGTAAAATAAATAAATAAATAAATAAATGTACTTAAAGCATATGAATGCTGATGAAAGAATGAGCTGGATCGAATGGGTACATATATCGACTCAGAATTATTTGAATTGTGATTAATTAAATCGTGAATCACAAAATCTTTGTAATCTTATTTCAACAACACCTTTTAAACATTTTTGTAGGAACAGGAAAAGAAAAAGAAAAAGAAAACTGAGAAATTACGAAATCTTAATAGTATATCATAGTAAAAGGTCGATCTTAACAAAGGTTTTCAATGATCGCGTTATCATTCTCTGTCCCCGAAAACATACATAGGTCTCACGTGGGCCCTGAGTTTTATTAGAGTACAGCGCGCGTGCACATGAACAGGATTTTTGGTACGTTGTAATCTTTCCTGGGGCCATATCAAGCTATATGTTTCACTCCCCTTTTCAGCGCGTATTCTTCACTCGAGTAAACTCCAGGGGAAAATAGGGACCGTGGGGAGAACGTGAGGAGAGCAGTCGTATGGATGTCGGGGAATTAAATGTGATGTTGTCATCCATATCTACTTACGGGCCCACCACAATTAAAGAATAATTGTTGTGTGGGAGTGAATATAGGAGAAGACAACGTCGTTTTCTTAACAATTTCAATGAAAGAAACGACAAATTGAAGAGTAGATAGGTAGCATGTATTATAATAATAATTTTCACAATAATCTAGTTTCTTTTTAACACGCCTATTAAAAAACTACTAAATCATATCCAAATAAATCTAATATGATTAAATTACTTTTATTAAAGTATTGGTCACATAATTATAGTGAAAAGTGAGAAGAGTTTTTTAAGAATATGCACATAAGGGTAAAAGAGTAAAAACAAATTAAATTTTTTCTTGATAACATAATCAGATACTTATTTTGCACCAAAATAAAAAAGAAAACTGGACACTTATTGTGAACCGTAGGGAGTAATTATAAAGGACAATTAGTTTTGTGTTGGTTTGTTTTACCATTTTACAAAAGAAAAAACATTATTCCATTAAGATATGCGATGATGATTAACATATTCTCATTTTTATAATCTTATGTTTGACCAAACTATTAAAATTAATTTATTTTAAAAGATATTTTGTAAAAATATATATATTTTTAGTTAGAGACACTTTGTATTAGATTAATTAATTTAAAAACTGTTCTTGAGAAGTATTAATATTTGGCCAAATTTTTAAAAAATATTTTTAACTTTATTTTTAAAAAAAAATTATTTTCACAGAATTACTTTTGGGAAGAATATATATATTTACTTATCAAAAACTACTTCTGATTTCACGCGAAGGTATTTTTTTCCCTTCTAATATCTTTGCCAAACAACTTAACATTGAAAAAAGACGCTTAAACCAAAATAATCTTTGCCAAACGGACTTTAAGTCGATTGATTTTAAGGTTATTGTCCTCTTCATTCTTTTCACTTTATCTTTCATGATTTGATTTCACAAGGTTTAAGAATTTGTTTATGCAATTTATGAGTTTAAATATATCATAATATTTATATAGTAATAAAATATTTAAATTTATGATCTTCAATATATCATAATTTTATATAAGTATAAAAATTTCTCATCAAAGAAGTATTGAAAAGTAATATTTTTGTAGAATAGACTATTAAAGAAATAGCGTTACTCAAAGTAAAACATAGAAGTATCATTGTTCCTAGCGGTTCGATCAATTTTTCTCCGAGAGACTTTATCTTCTTTTCTGAATTTCTTCAATTCGGATTTTTGTCGACGGTGGGAGATGCATTCTCCTACGATATCTCCGATTTAATCACCAAGCGCCAACGTTCCTAAAACGTTCTTGTCTTTATTTATGTGAAGGCAAATAGGCCAGTACACTAGCCAAAGACTTCCAGTCTATTTAACAATGAAAGATTGAGTCTTGATCTTTCAACGCTCGGTAATTTTGATTCAAATCATATATCTGTTTTAACTTTGACTCAAATCTTATATTTATTTCATATTATAAATTACCAATTTAGGACAAGTAATTTAAAAAGATTTGACTCTCGAACATATGATCCAAAAATTCTGGCTTCGCTTTTAATTGTTCCTAATTTAATATTTTTGCTATCAACTATTCTATCATATATGTGTTATCTTTATCAGCATATTTATTAGGTAATTTTTGTCCACTATCTCTGTTCTGGCGGATGATGTGTTTCTAATGTTGACGAAAAGTATTGAGATACGAACAAATTAAAAGGTACATTACAAAATATAATATATAAATCAAAATAAATATCTTAAACTCTATATTCTATTGAAGACCAGTCACATACATGAAGAATAAAGAAAATATGTAAATGAATAATTTCAACATCCACAGTAATAGTAAAATCTTGTCTTTGAAAATTTAGTAGGCGTTTGGATAAAATAAAAAATAAATTATATTTGAACATATAATTTCACTTGCAAAAAATATTATAATTTTATGAGAAGAAACTATTTTTTATTTGAAAAAAAGGAAAAATTTCCTTTTTCAATGTTGAAACTCATCTTCAAATTTTTGAAACTCGGGTTCAAAAATTCAGTTAAATGTATAACCAAATAATATTTTGAAGATGAGTTTCAGATAAAAGGAAAAAATATGGACAAACGTATCCTTAGGAGCCGTTTGGAATGAATTTTTTTTTTTTTTAAATATTTTCAAATCTGTGTTTGGTTATATGCTTAACTGAATTTTTTGAAAATTAGTTTCAAATTGGTTTAAAGAATAGTTTTAAATTTGAAAAAGTAGGTGTAAATAAAGAAAAACATTTCTGTAACACACCCCCTTCGGTACACGACCAGTGATTTCTTTGCCTTTTCCTTGTGGTCTAAAATATCTCATTTTTCTAGATTTTATAAATGAATTAATTATTTTTTTTCTATATTGCTTTTGAAGTAAATAATGTTGAATTATGCGTTAGAAGTATTATATGAAGAAATGATAAAGGTTAATATGATGAATTTCATTGTTAATTACTCCCTCCGTCTCATACTACCTGTCATGATTCTCCTCTACACACCCCTAAAGAAAAATTAATTGGGATGTGATTTTGACTACATTACCCTTTTTCATGTATTAATATTTAATCTTTCTTCATTAATATTTGTACAAAATTAGGTATTTGTAGTATTCAAGAATAATTATTACTAAGGGTAAGAAAAAAAAAAGATAATTAATTTTGTCTTGAACTTCTAAAGTGACAAATAATTTGAGACAACTGTTTTTAATAATCACAACTGTTAATATGAGTCGGGAGGAGTAATGTTAAAAGGTGATTTTCAATTATTATGGACCGGAAATAATAATATAGAGGTAGGCATAAACAGGTAGATGATGGAGGTTATTTACTACTACGTATTAAGAGCCCGTTTGGACATAAAAAATATTTTACTTTTCTTTCGAAATTCTTTTATTTTTTTCACTATCAACGTTTGGTAATAATTTTTTAGTTTTTACTTGAAGATGTATTTTAGAATTTTTCAAAATTTGAAAATCCAAAAAACCATTTTTTAAAAAAATATTTACTTAAATCACTCACAAAAATTCAAAAATAAATTAATAACCTAAAATTATATTTATGTCCAAACACAACTCTAATTTTTAAATACCATTTTCACTTATATTTATTTTTCACTTTCTTTAGGAATTTTACAATTCTTATGTCCAAATGCCTACTAAAGAAGTGCGACCACATAATGTGGGCGTTTGAACATAAGAATTGTAAAATTTCGAAAAAAGAGAATTTATTTTTTTCAAGTGATATGGTATTTAAACTTTGAATTGTTTGAACATGAATATAATTTTGGATTGTTTTTGAAGTTTTGTGAGTGATCTGAGTAAAAATTTAAATCTTTTTTCTTTTAATTTTCTAAAAATTTTAAATGCATATTCAAGTAAAAATAAAAAATTTTATGATCAAACACTAATTTAAAAAAAAAAGTGAAAAAATTCTTAGGACTCAAAAAGTGTAAAAAGGAGTAAAAAGTGATGTTTGGGGGACCACACCCGAATCCAGAAAAGCTGATCTTGCTTGATTCTCTGCCTGTCTACAGCCGTCAACTTGTCTTAAAAGACCATATTAACCTTTACCTCGTTTCCCACAAAAAGCCTACACAGACCCATGCAGACCTGCTATTCTGCACTCCTACCCAGTGTGGTATCCTACGTCCCAATTCGAATACTCCTCCTGTTTTGGTTTACATGACAAAAATTTTATCAGGAATACTTTTTTAAGAATATGTGATTTTAACACTTCATTTGTTTAACCTTGCTTCTATGGGTATTAAATTGTGTCACATTAATTAAAAGGCAAATTTAAACTTTATATCTTTTTTAATTAGATATAAGAAGCAAGGTTGTAGTACAAAATGTACTTCTAATTAATTGTTTCATAAATCCTATATCAATCTATACGAAGAAGAAATTATGTAACGAAGAGGACATTAAACACAGTCACTCCCTTATGGACTCCGTTGAGAATGATTCTTGTCTAGTTCATGACCTATTAAAACTAGAAATATATATATGTTAATTTTTAAGGTTCTTAAAATTGAACTCGTTGTGTATTAAAACTACATATTCATATTTACTACTATTTGCCATAGTATTAATAGAGTTTTATACATAAATCTATATATTGCATCAAACGTTATTCGGTTGACCCGATGTCAAAATGTTAGATTTGCCTCTTTTCTCATATCGTTAAGACCTTTTGTCACGACCTGAAATCCCACTTTCAGGCCGTGATGATGTCTAACATTGAACTCGCTAGACAAGCCAACGTTACTAGTTATTTCGATTTATTCCTTTGTTGTTTAACATTTTTAAAAGTGACATATAAGAACAAATAGATATGAGAAAGCGGAAGGTAAGAAATTCAACATCTTAAATAATACTTCGTACAAAAATTTCCTTAAACATACCCCCAAGAGTGGTGCCACAAACTCACGAACAGTCTAAGATTTTATTTATTTTTTGCTAAAAACAAAGTCTGAACAAAACAATACAACTGTCTCGGAAGTACAAGAGAAGACAGACATAAATAGGAATGAGAGAAAAGGTGACGCCAAGACCTGCGGACGCCTGCAGGACTACCTCAGTGTAGCCTGTGGACTGAAAGACACTCCCTCGATCACTATCCACCGGGTCCGGTACCATAATCTGCACAACATAAAGAAGTGCAGGTGTAGCATCAATACAACCGACCCCATGTACTGAGTAAGTGCCGAGCCTAACCTCGGCGAAGTAGTGACGAGGCTAGGACACGACAAATAATAAACACCTGTGCATTTCAATAATATATAATAAAAATAACGACAGGAAGTAAACAGTTGAATACAAATACGGGAAAAACATGCCAGAGTACAAAGGGGAAAACACTTATTGAGTAACAGAACATGGCAATCGTCTAGTATCCGAATAACAACAGAGAACAAACAAGTGCACGACATCATCCTTCGTGCTTTACTCTCATTCTCGCCAAAACAAGTGCACGACATCACCCTTCGTTCTTGACTTTCATTCTCACCAAAACAAGTGCACGACATCACCCTTCGTGTTTTTACCTCACAATATCATGGCACAACATTATCCTTCGTGCATTATCTCTCATATCATGGCACGAAATCACCCTTCGTGCTTTCAAAATCACAATATTGGCACGACATTAACCTTCGTGCTTTTAAATATAAATCATGGCACGACATCAACCTTCGTGCTTTACACTTTTCCTCACCCAACAATAACCAGAACAACAATTTGGCAAGGAAGAACCACAATACAAACCATAATTTACAACATCCCGGCAAGGGAACAATAACAGAAATATCACTGTCCCTGTAAGGGAACAATAACAGAAACATCACCGTCCCGGCAAAGGAACAATAACAGAAATATCACCGTCCCGACAAAGGACCCAGCTATAACCAATCTCACTGAACGTACAGCATAACCAAAATAATCCTCAACCGAACAACTAATCAACAGTGTTCACAACCCAGTGTTTCCACCAATTGAATAATCTCCAAAATAGAAGCTACTCTATATAAATCATGGTACGACATCACCCTTCGTGCTTTACTCGTCACCTCACCTATACATTAAACATGATAATAACACGTAGCACATATGACTCAACACATATTCCCTCAAGCTAGGTTAGGCCGAACACTTACCTCGATTCCAAGAATCCAAATCAAGCCTCTAGCACTGCTTTCCCTCTCGAAGACAACTCCGAAACGATAGTATCTAGACATAATCGACTCGACAATATCAATAATGACTCAATAATCCAATCCCGAAGCCTAAATATGCATTTCCCATCATTCTTTCAAAAATACCAAAATTTGACATTGGGCCCGCTTGGTCCAAACTCGAGGTTCGGACCAAAACCCAATAACCCATTCCCCCATGAACCCGAATATATAATTTATTTTAAAATCCGACCCCTAAACGAGGTTGAACTCCCCAAAATTCCAAAAGCCCTAACTCTACCCAAAACCTTCAATTTCTACCTTTTAACCCATGATTTAAGGCCTAGAATATGATAATAGTTGATGAAAATGAAGGAAGACGGAGTTAAGAACACTTACCTATGAAGTTATGGAGGAAAAGCCTCCCAAGAATCGCCCAAGAAGAGTGGAGAAGAAGAAAATGGTGAAAGATGTCAAAATCCCGTAATGGGTATTCTGTTTTTGAGCATTTAAATAACTGGGCGAAATTGGCAACCGCGATTGCGACATGTGCCCTGCGATCGTGGAGGGTACTGGTCTTCGACTTACGCGATCGTGAATTGAAGGCTGCGACCGCAGAGAAATCGTACATGGACCCGCGCAATCGCGGACCGATTGATGCGATCACAGAAGGGAAAAATACCCAGTCCCCTCCCCAACTCTCCTATACTCTATGCGATCGCGGACAGCTCTGTGCGATCGCATAGAGGAAATTGACCTCTCACTCACTTAAAGTTATGCGATCGCAGATAACCCTACGCGATCGCATAGAATAAAGCATCAAACACCAGCAACAACCCATTTACACCAGATTTTTCCTAAGTTTAGAACCCCGACACCAACCCGAAACTCATCCGATCCCTCGGGGCTCAAAACCAAATATACACACGACCTCAAAATCATCTTACGAACTTATTCGAGTAATTAAAACACTAAAATAACATCAAAAACAATGAATTAAACTCAAAATCCCATAGAATTTTTCTCAAACTTCATAAACTTCTAAATTCTCCAATTTTAATTCGAAACACGCCAAACCAAGTCCGTTTCTTTCCAAATGTTACAGATAACTCACATAACACATATTGAACTTATTCCGGGATCCGGAACCAATATACGATCTCGGTAACACAGATTTCACATCAAAGTTCATTTTCAAAAGTCTTTCTTATTTTCAGAAAAACAATTTTCTTTAAAAATACATTTTTCGGACTTGGGACCTCGAAATTCGATTTCAGGCATACGCCCAGATCTCGTATTTCCTATGGACCCTCCAGGGCCGTCAAATCATGGGTCCGGGTCCGTTTACCAAAAATATTGACCAACGTCAACTTTATTCCATTAATTATCATAAATTCATCTGTTCAACACATTTCCACATAAAGACTTCCTAGATACACGCTCGGACTATGCACGCACATCGAGGTGAGATTAACGGAGGCTTTCGAGGCCTCGAAATATAGTTTTTGCTAAATTAACACAAGATGACCTTATGGGTCATCACAATCTCCACCTCTAAAATAATCGTTCGTCCTCGAAAGGACATAGAAAAGTACATGAATCGGGGAAAAGGTAGGGATAACGGGTACGCATATCGGGCTCGGACTCCAAAGTAGCTGCCTCAACAGGATGACCTCTCCACTGAACACGAACCGAAGGACAACTCTTCGATCTCAACTGTTGCACCTGACGGTCTAATATGGCTACCTGCTTCTCCTCATAAGACAAATCCTTGTCCAACTGGACACCACTGAAGTCAAGTACATGATATGGGTCCGCAATATACCTTCGGAGCATAGACACGTGAAATACCGGATGCACGACTGACAAACTAGGTGGCAAGGCAAGTCTGTAGGCCACCTCTCCTACCTTGTCCAGAATCTCAAATGGAACAATGTACCTAGGTCTCAACTTGCCCTTCTTTCCGAATCTCATCACGCCCTTCATGGGCGACACCCGAAGAAATACCCGGTCGCCTATCATAAATGCCAAATCTCGAACTCTGCGATCCGCATAACTCTTCTTCCTGGACTGAGCTGTACGAATTCTATCCTGAATGATCTTCACCTTGTCCAAGGCATCCTGGACTAACTCAGAACCCAACAATCTAGCCTCTCCCGGCTCAAACCATCCGATTGGAGACCGACACCGTCTACCATACAACGCCTCATACGGAGCCATCTGAATGCTCGAATGATAGCTGTTGTTGTAGGCAAACTCAGCTAAAGGCAAGAACTGGTCCCATGAACCACCAAAGTCAATGACATAAGCTCGCAACATATCCTCCAAAATCTGAATAGTGCTCGGATTGCCCGTCCGTCTGAGGATGAAATGTTGTGCTCAAATCAATCTGGGTGCCTAACTCTTGTTGAACTACTCTCCAGAAATGGGAGGTAAACTGAGTGACTCGGTCTGATATAATGGATATGGGCACACCATGCAGTCTAACAATCTCTCTCATATAGATCCTTGCCAACTTCTCTACTGAATACGAAACTGATACTAGAATGAAGTGCGCTGACTTGGTCAACCTATCCACAACTACCCATACTGCATCAAACATCATATGAGTCCGTGGGAGTCCAACTACAAAGTCCATGGTGATGCGCTCCCACTTCAACTCGGGAAGCTGAATCTGCTGCATCAATCTACCGGGTGTTTGGTGCTCGTACTTAACTTGCTGACAGTTCAAACACCAAGCTACATAAGCTACGATATCCTTCTTCATCCTCCTCCACCAATAATGTTGCTGCAAGTCCTGGTACATCTTTGCGGTGCCCGGATGAATAGAATACCGGGAACTATGGGCCTCCTGAAGTATCAACTCACGAATACCATCCACATCAGGTACACAAATCCGACCCCACATCCTCAAAACACCCTCAACATCAACCGTAACCTCTTTGGCATCTTCGTGCCTGACTCTATCTCTAAGAACACATAAATGGCGATCATCATAATGCCTGGCCCAAATACGGTCATACAAAGAAGAACGGGCTACGGAATGGGCCAAAACACTGTCAGTCTCAGAAACCTCCAATCTCACAAATCGATTGGCTAAAGCCTAGACATCCAAAGCAAGAGGTTGCTCTTAGACTGATAAATAGGCAAGACTACCAATCTCACAAATTGGTTGGCTAAAGCCTAGACATCCAAAGCAAGAGGTCGCTCTCCGACTAATAAATAGGCAAGACTACCCATGTTGGCTGACTTCCGGCTCAAAGCATCGGCCACCACATTGGCCTTCCCGAGATGATAAAAAATGGTAATATCATAATCCTTCAGCAACTCTAACCATATCCTTTGTCTCATGTTCAACTCCTTCTGTTTAAACAGATATTGTAAGCTCTTATGATCCATGAACACCTCACATGGCATACCATACAAATAATGCCTCCAAATCTTCAATGCATGCACAATAGCTGCTAACTCCAAGTCATGAACTCGGTAGATCTTCTCATGAACCTTCAACTGACGAGAAGTATAGGCTATAACCTTGCCATCCTGCATCAACACTGCACCAAGCCCAACCCATGAAGCATCACAATACACGGTATACGATCCTGCACTTGTGGGCAAAACTAACACTCGTGCCGTGGTCAAAGCTGTCTTGAGCTTCTGAAATTTTGCCTCACACTCATCAGACCACCTGAACTGGGCACTCTTCTAATTCAACCTGGTCATCGTGGCTGCAATGGATGAAAATCCCTCCACAAACCGGCGATAATAACCTGCTAAACCCAAGAAACTCCGAATCTCTGTAGCTGAGGTGGGTCTAGACCAATCTCTGACTGCTGAAATATTCTTGGGATCCACCTAAACACCCTCTGACGATACCACATGGCCTAGAAATGCTACTGAACTCAACCAGAACTCACACTTGGAAAATTTTGCGTACAACTGACTATCCCTCAAAGTATGGAGGACGACTCTAAGGTGCTGCTCATGCTCCTCTCGGCTGCGAGAGTAAATCAAAATATCATCAATGAAAACAATCACAAAAGAGTCCAAATAAGGCCTGAAAACTCGATGCATCAACTCCATGAAAGCAACGGGGGCATTGGTTAGCCCAAATGACATCACCAAGAACTCATAATGCACATAACGAGTGCGAAAGGCTGTCTTAGGGACATCAGACACCCTAATCCTCAGCTGATGGTAACCAGATCTCAAGTCAATCTTAGAAAATATTGAAGCACCCTGAAGCTGGTCGAATAAATCATAAATCCTCGGCAAAGGATACTTGTTCTTAATAGTAACCTTATTCAACTGCCGGTAGTCAATACACATCCTCATCGAGCCATATTTCTTCTTGACAGACAATACAGGAGAACCCCAAGGAGAAACACTAGGCCTAAGGAAGTCTTTATCCAACAAATCCTGCAACTGATCCTTCAACTCCTTCAACTCTAGCGGGGTCATACGATACGGCGGAGTAGAAATAGAATGGGTGCCTTGAGCTAACTCAATACAAAAATCAATATCCCTGTCGGGTGGCATACCCGGCAGGTCATCAGGGAATACCTCTGGAAACTCACGAACCACGGGCACAGACTCCAGGGAAGGAACCTCGGCGCTAGAATCGCGAACATAGGCCAGATAGGCCAAACAACCCTTCTCGACCATGCGCCGAGCCTTCATATAAGAAATGACTATACCAGAAGAATGACTAGGAGTCCCCCTCAACTCCAAACGAGGCACCCCTGGCAAGGCCAAGGTCACTGTCTTGGCATGAAAGTCCAGAATAGCATAATAGGGGGATAACCAATCCATCCCCAAAATAACATCGAAGTCAACCATATCAAGAAGCAAAATATCAACCTGAGTCTCCAAACCACCAATGACTACTAAGCAAGCACAGTAGACTCGATCTACCACTATAGAATCACCCACCGGTGTATACACATGCACAAAAGTACTCAAGGAATCACGAGGCATACTCAAATAAGGGGCAAAATATGAAGACACATAGGATAAAGTAGATCCCGGATAAAATAAAACCGAAGCATATCTGCTGCAAACTGAAACCATACCTGTAATAACTGTATCATAGGCCTTGGCCTCAGGCCTGGAAGGAATGGCATAGCACCGGGGTGGAGCCCCTCCGATCTGAACATCTCTGGGTCGACCTACTGCGGGCTGACCTCTACCTCTCGTGGCCTGTCCTCCACCTTTATGAGTCTGACCTCCATCTCTAGCACCTCGACCTCCACCCCTAGCTGGATGAGGGGGTGGGGGTGCACCTAGTACGAGAATCATAGTACGAGAAACCTGATGTTGAGAGCTACTAGAAGCTCGGGGGCAATACCTAGCAATGTGCCCTGGATCACCACAAGAGTAACAAGCCCCTTGTTGCTGAGGTTGCTGTCCCTGAAACTGTCCCTGTTGACCAGAATAACCACCCTGGAAGCTCTGAAGCGGCGGTGCACTGATAGGAGCTGATGATGCACTGCGGGATACCTGAAGCGCCGACTGGAATGGCCTAGGAGGATGACCTCTGCCAAAGGAATCTCTGCCTCCAAACGAGGCACCACTGAAATTTCCGGAATAGCGAGGTCTCTTGTCAGACCCCTGACCACTGCCCTGTGATAAGACCATCTCAATACGCCTAGACATATTGGACGCCTCCTGGAACGAAATATCAGTACCAGTCTCTCTGGCCATCTGGAGTCTAATAGGCCTAGCTACACCCTCAATAAACCTCCTCACCCTCTCACGATCAGTGGGGAGTATCATGATAGCATGTCGGGCCAAAGTAATGAACCTGGTCTCATACTGTGTAACCGTTATAGATCCCTGCTGGAGGCGCTTAAACTGCCTCCGAAGACCCTCCCTATGAGTAACTGATAGAAACTTCTCCAAGAATAACTCGGAGAACTGAGCCCAAGTCAATGGTGCAGACCCAACTGGCCTGGTCAAGCAATAGTCCCTCCACCAAGTCTTGGCAGTACCAGAAATACGGAATGTAGCAAAATCAACTCCATTGGACTCCACAATGCTCATGTTCCGAAGAACCTCATAGAAACTGTCCAAGAAATCCTGGGGATCCTCTGATGATGCACCAGTAAATGTAGTAGAAAATAGCTTGGTGAACCAATGCAACCTCCACAAAGCATCGGCAGACATGGCTGCCCCCTCAACTGCTTGTGCCACAAAACGCGGCTGAGTTGCTCCAGTTGCCTGAGGTGTTGGAGTTATGAACTGAGGAGCTAGCTGCTCTGGTGCGCGGGTAGCAGGAGTCTGGGTCCCTCCCCCAGCCTGAGAGACGGCTGGTGCAGTAGGAAGAAGACCAGCCTGAGCCACGCTCTCCATAAGTCCCACTAAACGGACCAGAGCGTCCTGAAGAACCAGGGTGGCAATGAACCTCTCCGGGACCTGAGCTGGTCCAACTAGAACAACCTGAGCAGGAACCTCACCGGCAAAGTCTACCTGTGGGTCCTCCGCTGGTGCTGCTGCTCTGGGCTGAGCCCTAGCTCTACCTAGGCCTCTAGCACGACCTCGGCCTCGGCCCCTCGCAGGAGATGCAACAGGATCAGGCTGCTGATCAGTAGATGAGGAAGCACGCGTTCTCGCCATCTCCGAGAGAATATAATAGAAAATCAGTTAGCATTTAGAATTCAAATCGCACGACAGAGAAGAAGAAATGTGAAGTTATTCCTAACCTTGCAGCCTTTGGGGGATAAGTACAGACGTCTCCGTACCGATCCCTCAGGCTCTACAAGTTTGTCCGTGAATTGTGAGACCTAAGCAACCTAGTGCTCTTATACCAACATGTCACGACTCGAAATCCCACCTTCAGGCCGTGATGGTGTCTAACATTGAACTCGCTAGACAAGCCACCGTTACTAGTTATTCTGATTTATTCCTTTGTTGTTTAGCATTTTTAAAAGTGACATATAAGAACAAATAGATATGAGAAAGCGGAAGGTAAGAAATTCAATATCTTAAATAATAATTCATACAAAAATTTCCTTATACATACCCCCAAGACTGGTGTCACAAACTCACGAACAGTCTAAGACTTTTTTTTTTGCTAAAAACAAAGTCTGAACAAAACAATACAACTGTCTCGGAAGTACAAGAGAAGAAAGAAATAAAAAGGAATGAGAGAGGAGGTGACGCCAAGGCCTGCAGACGCCTGCAGGACTACCTCAGTGTCGCCTGTGGACTGAAAGACACTCCCTCGATCACTATCCACCGGGTCCGGTACCGTAATCTACATAACATAAAGAAGTGCAGGTATAACATCAGTACAACCGACCCCGTGTACTGAGTAAGTGCCGAGTCTAACCTCAACGAAGTAGTGATGAGGCTAGGACATGACAAATAATAAACACTTGTGCAATTCAATAATATATAATAGAAATAACGATAGGAAGTAAACAGTTGAATACAAATACGGGAAGAACATGCCAGGGTACAAAGGGGAAAACACTTATTGAGTAACAGAACATGGCAACTGTCTAGTATCCGAATAACAACAGAGAATAAACAAGTGCACGACATCACCCTTCGTGTTTTACTCTCATTCTCGCCAAAACAAGTGCACGACATCACCCTTCGTGCTTTACTCTGATTCACACCAAAACAAGTGCACGACATCACCCTTCTTGCTTTTACCTCACAATATCATGGCACGACATTATCCTTCGTGCATTATCTCTCATATCATGGCACGACATCACCCTTCGTGCTTTTAAAATCACAATATCGGCACTGCATTAACCTTCGTGCTTTTAAATATAAATCATGGTACGACATCACCCTTCGTGCTTTACTCGTCACTTCACCTATACATTGAAAATGCTACAAACACATAGCACATATGACTCAACACACATTCCCTCAAGCTAGGGTTAGGCCAAACACTTACCTTGATCCCAAGAATCCAAATCAAGCCTCTAGCACTGCTTTCCCTCTCGAATCCAACTCCGAAACGATAGTATCTAGACATAATCAACTCAACAATATCAATAATGACTCAATAATCCAATCCCAAAGCCTAAATATGAATTTCCCATCATTCTTTCAAAAATACCAAAATTCGACCCCGGGCCCGCTTGGTCCAAACTCGAGGTTCGGACTAAAATCCGATCACCCATTCCCCCACGAACCCGAATATACAATTTGTTTTGAAATCCGACCCCTAAACGATGTTGAACTCCCCAAAATTTCAAAAGCCCTAACTCTACCCGAAACCCCCAATTTCTACCTTTTAACCCATGATTTTAGGCCTAGAATCTGATAATAGTTAATGAAAATGAAAGAAGACGGAGTTAAGAACACTTACCTATGAAGTTATGGAGGAAAAGCCTCCCAAGAACAATGAATTAAACTAAAACATCCATAGAATTTTTCTCAAACTTCATAAACTTGTAAATTCTCCAATTTTGATCCAAAACACATCAAACCAGTCCGTTTCTTCAAATTTTACAGATAACTCACATAACACATATTGAACCTGTTCCGGAACCAATATACGGGCTCGGTAACATAGATTTCACATCAAAGTTCATTTTCAAAAATCTTTCTTATTTTGAGAAAATAATTTTCTTTAAAAATTCATTTCTCGGACTTAGGACCTCGAAATTCGATTCCGGGCATACGCCCTGACCCCATATTTTCCTACGGACCCTTCGAGACCGTCAAATTACGGGTCCGGGTCCGTTTACCAAAAATGTTGATCAACGTCAACTTTATTCCATTAATTATCACAAATTCAACTGTTTAACACATTTCCACATAAAATACTTTCCGGCTACGCACTCGGGCTGTGCACGCACATTGAGGTGAGATTAACGGAGGCTTTCGGGGCCTCGGAACACAGTTTTTTACTAAATTAACACAAGATGACCTTTTGGGTCATCACACCTTTTTTTTTTTGGTTTTCCATCGGATGTACGGTATGCACATTAAAACCCGACTATATCCGAATTTGCGTCGCGTAGAGTCCGATTTTTACTTGGTGAGGTAACTCTTATAGTGATATATTAGACTCGGAGATTCATTTTAGTAGCAGATTGAAAACTAGAAAATGTCATTGGATGGTTTGGATTTTGTTAGGCAAATATTTTATTTTAGTTTGAAAACTCTTATAATGCTAAATTAGACTCGGGTTGCGAAATAGAGAATTATACTTCTAGAATTTAAGGAAGAAATAAAAGCACACATTAAATAGCAAGTAATCTAGAAGGCAGATTTTGGTGGACATTAAACATAGTCACTCTCAATGCGCACAGCTCCAGATTCCTTTTTTTCAAACTTTTCAAAATCATTCTCCTTTTTGTCAACAATTCAGAGTCAAGGATATTGCGTGAAGAGAAATATTAATCTGACTGTTATGTTTGAAAGTGAAATATTTTTGTAATGTCTTCTAAACATATTTGTTTTATGTTATTTTCCGAAAAGCTTTTCAAAAAAAAAAAAACAGTTTTACCAAATAAAAAGTAACATAATAATATAACTATTTATACAAATCATCTTAACTTTAACATATTTCGCTTCCGTTATCCTATTAAGGTGTAGTTATTGTTTGTTGTTTTATCTTCACGGTCTTTCTTGAGTCGAAAATTTATCCGAAACAATTTCTTTATCTTCACACTATTTATTTTCACATTACCCTCCTCAGACTCTCTTTCTAGAATTATAGTGAGTTTATCGTTATTGTTGGACTTTAATTTTAATAGTCATATGTTGTTGTATTTTAACTTTTAACATATACTCCACTATTAAAACAAAGACTACTACAAAAAAAGTGTGTAAAAATTCCAATGAATTTCTTTAAACAAAATTCTGAAAAACTGGTCAACCCGCGTCCTAGTAACTACAACATGCTCAGAAGTCAGAAGTTTCCTGAGAATGAGTGACATTTATTTGTAGGATTAATTAATTAATACGCAATATAATAAGTGTGTAAAAAGTTGTGCATATTTCTTTTTAACCTGATCTTTCTTTTCCATGTATCTTACTACTTTAGTCCAGCTTTTTTGTGTCAGTCTTGGGAGTCCTCTGTTTTGTTTTAGCCAACCGAAATCAACAATATTATAATAAATCATTAAATTTAACTTCTATATACTACTAGTATTATAAAATATAAAAAATCTTAAAATTAATCGTTTAATCCGTTATAACTAGTGAGCTAATATTTTTACCTGGTTATCAGTTGATATTTATTCTAAAGATTGCCTATTATATTTTAATTTAATCATATAATTTTTGTATGCCTTCCGATATATAAACATTATATTCATGGATATTGGATTATTATCTCATTTTCTATACGAGATAGCTAATCCGATTGTATTTTATAAAATTGATCTGATCATTAACTAATACTCGTTATCAACAACAAGATAAATATAATCCTATATTCTATCTCGAAATTAGTATCGTTATCCCGGCAATCAAACGATAACCTTTACGGCTTGTTTGGATGGTTGTTACCCATTGTATTGTATCGTATTGTTACTTTGAATACAATGTTTGTTTTGATTGTTACTTAAATTTTACTGTATCATATCGTTAAATCCGGCGTTACGTAACGACGGAAAGTGCCACTTTATGAAACGGCGGAATTGGTGTGGTGCGTCGTTACTTTGCTTTTTTATTTCTCATCTTGCCCTTCCTTATTATTAAATAATCATATTTTATCATTTACCTTACTCTTTCATATAATAATTATACTCCGTATCTTATTTTTTTAATAATATTACAAGATTATTCTTCATATTGTTGGTATATGATATCATGAAACGATATCAAATAATATAATCTACCCAAACATTATATTTATCAAATAATATAATCTACCCAAACATTATATTTATCAAATAATATAATACAATATGATACATTATGAAACTGACATACAACAATAATCCAAACAAGCCGTAAGAGTTGTTCGATATCAGGGATAAAGATAATAAACCAAGAATAAAATATGAGATTACTCTATCACGCACGTTATGTGGGATAACAATACTAATCTCAGGATAAAATAATCAAATGATAAATATGTCCTTCCAAAATTCCTCTCCCAAAATTCTTTAAAAATGCCAAGGTTAAAATTTCTTACTCCACATAACTTCATCCAAGTTTTATTCAGTTTCAAATCAAACATATATTTCGAATTATACGTAGTATTCCATCCGTTTCAATTTAGATGACACGTTTCTTTTACCGAGTCAATTTTAACTAAACTTTAAAACTAAATTGGATTAATTCAGCTCAGTATTTTAAAATTAAAGTCGAGATATTCAAAAACTATACAAACATATTATAAGTTGCAAATTTTCTCATGTTAATACGTCAAAAAATATATATTTTAAAATGTTGGTCAAACTTCACATAGTTTGACTCTCGGTAAGCGAAATATGACATTTAAATTGAAACGGAGTTAATATATCTAGATTTAATTAATTGAACCAAACAAAGTGCTAGGACTAAATAATTAAGTGAAGATATTATTAAAAATCACTTTTATTGTTATTACTATGTTACTTTGAGAGGGAAAAGAAGTGCAATTTAAGAACCAACCACTCTATTAATATTAATCCTTGTTGGAAGTAAGAAACCAAACCTTCCTAAAAGAGACATTGAAGAGTGAGAAAGTGCTTCTCCTCAATATATTAAAAGAAACAACACAATTCCCTCCTCTCCTCTTCCTCCATAGACCAATTAATTTCTCACTTGGAAAAAAAAATTCAAGAAGATGTTTGCAGCTGAAAATGGACTCAAAGGAGATTCTAGACTTCAGGGCATTTCTCAAGCCATTAGAGTTGTTCCTGATTTCCCTAAACCAGGTAGTTTCCATTTTTCTACCTGCATTTTCTTTCCCCCCCTCCCCCCTTTTTTTTTTCTTTGTTACGGGAAAGGGATGCTTTCGCGCAACGGTAAAATTGTGTCTGTATGATTTATAAGTACGTTTTAAGAGTAGCTGCAGCTCAACTCATGTATTTATCTTAACAAATCTAATTAATATGTATAACTAATCTATCCCCAACCCAATAACTTATCATGTCCTAGATTCTAGAACCCATATACTCAACATTCTGGCTCCGCCTTTATCCTCGTGGAAGCAATCACTAATACAAACATCAGGGCATCACACAATTGAGGTGGGGTCTTTCCTTGGACCCTCGAACCCCGCATAAATGCGGGATGCTTTGTGCACCGGCGGCCCTTTCTTCTTAATTTTTACAATGCATGTCTTTTTTTTTTTTTTTTTTTTTTTTTTTTTTTTTAATACTATTTTTTCCTTGTTTTTTGCAGGAATAATGTTTCAGGATATTACAACTTTGTTGTTGAATCATAAGGTATTTAAAGACACAGTGGACATATTTGTTGATAGGTATAAAGACATGGACATCTCTGTTGTTGCTGGTAAATCTCTTCTCTTGCTTTTTAACTATTAGAATGTGTATTATTATTATTATTTTTTTTGTGTATGCAAATGGAAACATTTTTTTGTATTAATTTCACTGAAAATTTTCAGGTTATTTCTCCTTGTTTTTGGTCCTTTCTTACTAATCATTGAAGTTAGGTCATTATTCAACATTAA
Organism: Nicotiana knightiana; assembly: GCA_005239525.1. Taxonomy (NCBI): domain Eukaryota; kingdom Viridiplantae; phylum Streptophyta; class Magnoliopsida; order Solanales; family Solanaceae; genus Nicotiana; species Nicotiana knightiana. The sequence goes on along the minus strand of ML432416.1, from coordinate 49,856 downwards.
AATACAGAGTCTTTTTTTAAGGAAATTACCACCCACATTTGATATGTTTGGTGGGGAATACATTTTTTAAAGGATAAATTACTTGTGTTGGATTAATGTGGAAGCTGTATTGAAGTATATTTAAGCACCTTCCTTATTTTTTATATGACAAAATGCAATTATCTTTGAGTGTCATGACTAAGTAATTTTGGATTTTTCCTGAGTTCTAAAATATTTTATTCAATGAGAGAGACAGTTAATTGTTTTTTCTTTTTGGTGATACAGTGCATTTGGTCAGAATTATTTAATTGTAGTATGATAGTGTTTTCCATAATGTTAGGATATTAGGAAAAATTGTTCTTCACCCTTACCAATTTGCAAACTTTTTAATATCTTTTCCTCATTTTTTATTAATGGCCAAATTACTTGATAGGGATTGAAGCTAGAGGGTTCATGTTTGGTCCATCTGTAGCTCTAGCCATTGGTGCAAAGTTTGTTCCTTTACGCAAGCCAGGAAAATTGCCAGGTATTCTAAGATTGATTTTCTAAAGTTCTCTCCTTTCAAGAAATCAAGGTGTTGACTGAGTTAAATAATAATCTTTAGAAATTAGAATTGTGATAATTTCATGTTAATGTTAGAATTTGGCTTTTTGTCAAAGTCATAGTCAGTATCTTGTGATTCATGTTTTGAGTTATCAAAGAGAAGAGGATGTTGCAAAAGAAGTAGTTGATTAAACAAAGTAATTTGATGTAGGATAGGATGTTTCAAATTTCTTTTACTTTGTCGCTGACCGAATATTTAATATCATGCATAATACCTCTATGCTGCCCGTTCCATCTTGTAGTATGGTCCAGATATGGAAACTATCTTTATTGAGGATTGGCTTAAAGGCTGGTAAACCTTTTTAATGTTTGACTACTATTTTTGGAAAGTCTTATCTCAGCATTGACATCACTGGACAGGTAAGGTAATTGCAGAATCATATGAACTGGAGTATGGGAAAGATTGTTTGGAGATGCATGTTGGAGCTGTACAGCAAGGGGATAGAGCAGTCATACTTGATGATTTGGTAGCTACGGGTGGAACGCTCTCTGCTGCAATTAAACTTCTAGGTAACTTTCGTGACTCTCTGATTGTTCCTTCCTTCTTGGGCTCAGCTAATAATGTTCTTCTTCTCTACTACAATGTAGAACGGATGGGGGCTCAAGTGGTTGAGTGTGGTTGCGTTATCGGAGTGCCAGAGGTCAAGGTACTGCTTACTTATCATTCTCTTTGACTTTGCTTTGTATAAATGAAAATATCATATTTTGAGATTTGAAACAATTTGTTAATCAATTGCAAACTTTTGTTGAAGGAAAGTTGCTGTTTTTAGGCTTTCGTGTGTGTTTTCATGAATTTTGCTACAAGTTACATAAAAAATGATAGAAAAAAGTCCAAAAGAAGTACTAAAAGTAGGTCCCCTGGGGTTTTCGCTCAGATGCCAAAGGATGAGGGACTTGTGTTTTAGGTCACATGTTCGAGTGTGCGCCAAGCAAACTAACTCTGGTAAAATTTACTGAAAGCGAGTCTATTTTATAATTTATCAGTCTCATTTTGTTGGCATTTGTTCTTTCAGTTTTTTATGATTGAAAAGAAAATAAATATCCTTACCGGTTTCCTTGGCATGCAATAGTTATTGCCTACAGAAACTAGAGATCTCATCTGCAAATCTCATAAATACTACATCTGCCCTACTGCTGTTCAAATTTAATACTCTTGAGATGCTAACTAGACAAGCTCAGTTTACTACTCTTTTTGGGTAATGGAATTTAGGAAACGGATATACTTATTCAGTGGCGAGTATAAGTTATGTCCAATAGGTGTTTTGATCACTTCATTTTTGTTGGAACAAGCATGATCAGGGTCCTAGTTAATTTCATACAGTCTGAGCTCTGAATCATCTGTTTTGTGCAGCACAATTTGTTTTTTCGTCTGATTTTTCTGCGCGTTTCAGGGGCAAAGCAGGCTAAAGGGAAAGCCTCTCTATATTCTTGTTGAACCGCGGGAAGTAGAAGACTCTTGATGAGGTACACCTTGTCATTTGCTTCCTAAATTCAGTTTAAGAAACAGATTATAGTTCCTACCTATCTTATAATTTGCATACAAGTAGATATAGTGTTGTTCGCTGAAACAACATTTGAATTTGGTTTTCTTGCTCCCCTTTGTTCTTTTCGCCATATTTTCTGTCCCTATTTTGATTCTTATTTTGACAGGCTGGTTCTTTACTATTAGTAAGAGAAGATGATTAAAAAACAAAATCATTTTTCCTACTATGAGGAAACTTACCCGCGCGGGTTAAGTGATAAAAATGACATGAGAATGTGTATTAATTAAGGATGGTTGTGATAACAATGTATGTAAAAAATACATGTCCTCTACTTGTTGAAGTGGTATAAACTATAAACATCGGGTGGGAACAAGTATTTTTTCGCTAACTATTGCCATTGGTGATTCAAATTCATTGCTGTTTTCATCAAAATCAAGATTCGTGATTTATATTGTCTTTTCTTCTATTTGTAGATATGTGAATCCTTAGGTTGATTTCTGTCAAGAAGAGATGATGCCGATGAGAAAAATCACAGCTGTTTGGTTGACCGATGCTCAAATTTTGGTTTCCATTTATCATTTATTGGCCATTTCTTCTTTTTTCTCATATGGTTCTTTCAGTTTCATGATTAGGTGAATTTCTTTGTTTGAGATTTTCTTGTAAAAGCTGACTGAAAATGTGCCATGACCGAAGCTGGGTTTGACCATACATTGTTCTATCTAATTTACTTAATGCGATTCATTTTAAAAAAAATATTCTACCATATTTTTATTCAATTAAGCATTAGTTCTAGAATTTGCTGTTTGGTGTTTAGATTGTTTGCTGACATGATGATTCTGATTTCTTAAACGTCATATGAAATTTGGAGGACAAGTATGGTAAACTCTGGCAAGAACGATAGGAGAAAGTCTAGCACACCAATTTAATCGACTTTAAGTTGTGTGCATTGACGAACAAGGTTTTTTTATATTGTCATAACAGGCACCTTTTCTAACGAGCTCGTTAAGTTGTTCTGATATTGTAAAATAAAATAAAAGAATTCGGAATAATTGCATATAACTTTCTCCCTCTTGATTTAATTCGAGATGAAGTTGCTACATTACCTTGCTGTATCTATATTCTTTCTAATTTTCTAAATAAAAGGTAAGTGAAACAGGGTTAATGATTATATTAGGTCCATTTTAAGTGACATATAACAAAAAAAAGTAACTAGTAAAAGGAAATAAAAATTACTACAAAGTTTCAAGTAAAAAAAGTACTATTAACTTGTGTCTGAGGATACTGATATTGTAGAATTCTTGGGCACTTCCAAATTTACGTTATACACATAGCTGTACCAGCCCCAACATTGGTAACAGCCCTTTTGAATTTTCTCAGGGAAGTTTCCCTCTTTAGGCTATACTCATATAAGTCAATAAATTATGGATAATTGAGATAAGAAGATGGATTTGAGAAATTGTAACTAACTGATGATCTTGCAATGGTATCATTGAGCATATAGAAGATTCAGTCATGAGAAGTAGGATTATATATTAATAATCCTGGATCCACAGCATGATAACATGTCCTGCTTCGATGCCTAATGGCGTTGTGGGTTATTGTTGTCCAAATCAATGATGGGGTTTGAAGTACTGCATAAATAGGTTCACACCTTCATGGTGATAGCTGATGGACTCCAATCTGGGTGCACAACTTTTGGCATGGCAGCAATTCCAGTAGCATGAGGACTGGACATGGATACACCTGACTGAAGAAAGTACTCATATTCTAATTCTGTGCTGGTGCAGTCGCCAGTTGCAGATATAATACAAGGCCAGGCTCCTAAGACTAACATGCATGGTACCATTCTCGCTGCAGCAGAAACTAAGACCCCCTTCAGCATGGCAACAAAAGAGGGAATTGCTAAAGAATCTTTCATATCATGGAGTAAATCATTACCTAAGAGAAATGGATATTCTGTCAACACCATCTGCAACAGCCTGATCCATACCAGCAAGATAATTCGAGGTATAGCTTCCTTCTGTCCAGGTAACCTCGTAAACAGCCAGCATAGCATGTGGAGCAACTCCTCATGCTGTTGCTTTGGCATATCCATAGTACGGAGCAGATTGAGCATAGTTTCCAGCAGTAATGGAGGCTAGATGTGTGCCATGACTGGAATTATCCCTGGCAGAATTAATGGAAATGTTCACACTAGGATTAGCTGCCAAATTTATTGAAATAAATAGCCCCAACGAGTTTCCTGTTGCACATCAAAGAATTGAAATCCGTCTCCTCACAATAAATTCCTTCCCCCTTTTTTGGGATTTCAGGTGGATTATCATCCCTAAAGCTAGCATATTCTGGCCAGAAGATGGGTTGAGCTTCAAGAACCATAGGAATATAGGAGCTTTCAGCAGAATGTTGGCCAGCGGAAAGAGAATCAGCAAGATCAGCAAGTTTGATGGAATCAATGATGGAGCAATGCTACTTGGAGAACTCAAAGTGGACAATGTAATTGGTTCTCTCTGCAACACAGAAAGGAGGAGCAAACAAAAATCATCAAAACAAGAAACCAAGAAATTTTGCCCACCCCATGAATGATCTTTGTCTGGTTTCTAGAGCTATGCCGCCATTAGTCAAACATGCATCATGCATCAACAACCAACTGAAGCTTTGTATTGAGCAATAGTTTCCAGATCATATTCCATGGCCATTGTGCAGGGCTAGATTCACCCTCATTAAGTACTCTATAGTATGAGTTGACTGTGACGTGGATTCTGCTGGTCCATTTCCAGAGATTCCTAAATGTCTTGATCTGCCCAACTCCACAATTAGTTGATCCATGTTAGTTACTTCCAAGTCAAAGTAGTTTCTTCCAAAATCACACACCATTCACTTCCTGATCTGGAATGGGAAATAGTTGCTTTAATTTCTTCACAAAGCAAAAACGATCTGGATATTTCAGCTTCAGGGGTCTGTGTTCCAACCTTGCGTCTTGCTGTCGTGGGAGCATGTTGGGCCTCAAAGACACTTAAAAAGATATTTCTTTATTTTGTGCACAAAATTTGAGGATCCATGTAGGTAACTGGCAACTTGAAGTGGATGTGTATCAACAGGTTTTGAAAGGAATCTGCAAGAACTATCAGATACTTGATTTATACCTTCAGCAAGGTGGAACATGAGCTGTCAGCTGGGTATTAACATCTTAAATATAGCAGATTATGCAGGAATAATGAGTATGTAATCTTACCAGCTGAAATGAAAGTGCAATCACCTGAAATTATTAAAGGGTTTTGGTGAAACTGAAGGACTTACTCATCAGATTGAAACCCTTTTGCTTAGGGTCAGGTACCTCGCTTTTTGTTATTACAAAAGTAGCTATTCCTCTCAAGACTTGTATAGACACCCAGGATGATCCTCTTAAAATGATACATACAACACTGTAGAAGGGGTTGAGGAATATTTCTTCCACAGAAAGCATAGAGTTGCGTTAATTGTTTTCAAACTGCCATCAAGCAACGGACCAGATATTTGCGTCTTGTTTTCGGGAACTTTTCCTTGAGCAGAATGCAGTAGTTTTCATCGATTTTGATATTTTCAACAGGCCACGTTCTGATTTCAGCAACTTATGCAAAGTTCCAGTTCCAATCCCACAATTACGTTTTACCAATAATCTTTACAAGAGCAAGATCCATTGGTGAAATGGTGAAACCGGCTACGATCTCTAACAACTATCTCGCGATCAAAGACCTTCGATATTAGTTTTATGGCAAGGTGGCAATCAGCACAGACCCTTAAGTTCTTCACAATTCTAATAGAGGTCCCAGGTGGTGTACTGATCAACATAAATGCAATTGCAATTTTTTCACTATGGTACGCCAAAGCAGTCTCTTTCTCCTCTTCTTCTATGTCAGCAAGCACATTGGATGTATGAGGGACATAACCTTCCAATCTCAACAATCTAGTCATTTCCGCAAGCATAGCATATATAGCCTCAGTTTTAGGATGGGTTCTATCTCCCATAACAAATTCATGCACACGATTACCCAACTCAACGAGACTATGCCCGGGGACTTTCTTTACCCCTTCTTTAAGCATAGTTCTCCTCAGTTTATGCACATCTGACCATCGCCTTTCGGCTGCATAAAGGTTCGAAAGGAGCACATAATCTCCAGAATGTTTAGGTTCTAACAGCTTAAGGTGATTTCTGGTCATCTCAGCTAGAGCTAAATGACCATGTATTGAGCAGGCACCGAGTAATGTTCGCCAAATCACCGCATTGGGTTGCAATGGCATGTCTGTAATATACTTGTACGCCTTTTCCACTAAACCAGCCCTTCCTAATAAATCAACCATGCAGCCATAATGTTCAATTTTCGGCTTAATTCCAAACTCCTTTTTCATCCTTTCAAAGTAAGCAAAGCCTTTGTCCACCAAACCACAATGGCTACAGGCATATAACACCCCAACAAATGTGATCTCAGTAGGAACAAATCCTTTTCTTTCCAAATCCTTGAAAAGCTCAAGTGCTCTCTCACCAAACCCGTTAACAGCCAAACCTACAATCAAAGAGGTCCAAGAAACTACACTATCCTCCTCCAACTCATCAAAAACTTGCTCTGCCTCTTTTACATTCCCACATTTAGCATAAAGATCCAAAAGGGCATTTGCAGCATGTAAATTCTTATCCAATCCCACCTTCAACATAAACACATGCGCCCTTCTACCCAAAGCCAAAGCACCAAGCTCAGCAGAAGCAGTCAACAAACTAACCAAAGTAAATCCATCAGGCTTAACACCTTCAAAAACCATTCTCCTATAAAGGGTCAACGTTTCATTAGGTCGACTATTCAAAGCATACCCATTAATCACTGAATTCCACGCCACAAGATTCTTGTCAGACATTTCCTCAAACACCTTATGTGCATTCTCTGCTTGACCAATAGCTCCATAGAAATGAACCAAAGAATTCTGAACAAACACCAACGATTCAAACCCATTTCTAATTGTAATGCAATGGACCTTTTCTCCTTCCCTAACATCAATCACCTTCGCAATAGCTTTTAACACAAACGGGTATGTATGTGTGTCAGGTGTAACAGAATTCACACACATTTTATTGTGTATTTCAATAGCTGGATACGGGTTTTCACTCTCAGCATAACCTCTAATCATTGTATTCCAAGTAAAGATATTTGGAAATTGAATTTGATTAAAGATTTTCTGGGCGTAGCGCATCGGACCCGAAAGGGAAACTAGAGAGAAAATCAAGTACTTGCCCATTTCTGGGCTCGACAAAAGGATGCCACGTCTGATGGAAAATGCATGTACTTGCTTGAATTTGTAAGTTGAAGAGGCGCATGAAAGCAAAAGGGCAATGCATTTCTTCAGAATGTATGGTTTTCTGCTCTCTCCACTGTTGTTATGTGATTGCATGTCATTCATATTTTGAGAGTGAGCCGCTATAGTGGGGCAAACTATTTATCTATATATATAGTGATAACAATTTTCAAATTTAACCTCGTATAGTGCATTTTTCTAGTACCTTGCCATTGTTATTGGCTATTAATATTGCTTTTTTTATCTATTTTTGTGGTTCTTAGGTTGTTAATACTATTGTTCTATACGATTTCAAAGCCGAATGTCTATCGAAAATAACCTCTTCGATAGTAGTAAGGTTGGGGAGTTTAACGAACTTGACTTGCACAATGACAAAATCCAAGTTCCACATCCTTAAGGCTAAAAATAAAATGGGTTAAACATACTAGGTTGCCCCTTAAATAGATTTCTGAATCGTGTTGGTTCTCTAAGTTTGCCGAGAATGAGCACTTTGATCTGTGTTACATACTTTATAAACTCTTGACTATTAAATTTAATAAAAGTTTAAAACAAAATGAAATATTGTATCAAGTTTGACGAGTTGTCGATGTATTTGGCATGTATAAATTGTTGGAATTGATGTTGATTAAATGGTCTCTCTTGAGCCGAAGGTGTATCGGAAACATCCTCTCTACCTTCAAGGTAGGGATAAAGTTTGTATACACACTATCATCTCCAGACGTTATTTGTGGAATTACACTGGATTTTCTTTTTGTTGTTGTTGTTGATGCTGATTAAATGATATTATCGCTGTTGATACACAAAGTCAACAAGGTGAATCTATTTTCAAACCATGTTGCTACATCAGGAATGTCCGCACTGCAGAATGGTTTGTGCTCTATTTGTTATTAGTTGGTGTTGGGTTCTATCAATCACATGCACAGATGCAGTAGCTAGCATGTTTAGCTATTTTTCTAGTTCATTAGAGGCAGATTTCTGTTTCCATTTCCATGCTCTTTATTCTCTTGCTTCTTAGCTCCTCCTCCCTCTTCTTCTTTTCGTACAAAAACTTTCTTTTTTTCCTAATCTATAATTCATCTCTGAAATGAAATTGAAAGAACTATCAAGTCATTGTTATGTGATGTATTTGTTCCCGTTTTTCAGTATCAGACGCATTTGACAACTAGTGTAGGAAAAAGGAAGACTCTTCTCAGATTACACTCTCCTCAGATTATTAATGTACATAAGAACTCATTATATGTTATTTTATCTTATAAAACCCTCCGATCAACTCAAAAAGCCATAGTCCAGAGTCCAAACGTGCTAACTGAAATTCAAAAATAACCAGATTTACAAAATAGCCATAATTTCAAAAGTAATCGAAATTTAGCCACTTTCACGTAAAAATAAATCTGAACATAAATACTTTCAAAATCCGGAAAATACTCCAGTATATTATACTGGAGTTCCAGCATAATATACTAGAGCTCTAGTATAATATACCGGTCCAACATAATATGCTGGAAGTTCATACACAGGTACTCCAATCTCCAGTATATTATGCTGGAACTCCAGTATATTATACTGGGGATCCAGCATAATATACTAGAGCTCTAGTATAATATACCGGTCCAACATAATATGCTGGAAGTTCATACACAGGTACTCCAATCTCCAGTATATTATGCTGGAACTTTCCGTGTTGCAGCAAAATAGTGACTATTTTTCAATGACTTTGTAAACACTAGCTATTTTTGAATGACCAGTCCGAAAACTGGCTAGCTCGTGCTATTTTTACAACTTCATCCTTCTGATTTTCCAACATTTGCCCATCCAACAAAACTTGTGATCAATTGAAAAGATAGCCGTCCGGCAAAAAATATTGAACAACACAACATGATTTGCCACTTCGGCAAGACTTGTCAACAATTTAACAAGATATGTAGAATGATGATAGTAACAAATTATGCCGGCAAACCATGTGAACAATAAAACACAGGCAAAATTTGCCCATCCGGCGAGACTTGGGAATATCTTACTAAGATAAGGTAAAATGAAGATTGCAAGTCCAAATCCAGTACCCAACGGCCATAAGAACATTATTTACCGGGTTTGGAACATCAATTAAGGAAGATCTGGAACATCAATAGGAGAATCTTCAAGTGTTAACAAGTGTAATGCATATCAACTTGAGTTTTTCGCGAAAATGATACAGCGATGTCAGCACAAAGAAGCATATAATTCCAACGTGCTAACGCATCTCCAAATCTTAAACTCATTTATTAAATGAATAGGATTCTTTTCTTTTTAAGTATGAAGTTGGACATTTTACAGAAAACTTCAATTATTGCATCTTTAGAGCAGTATACATAATGGTGCCGCGAAATTACAATACCAACAGTAATGTTGGATGTCAACTCTAGATAATTTTCATGGGATTAGGTGCAGATTACACTAGATACGACAAAATTTTACAATATTTACGTGACTTCATCTATCTAAGTTCTTGCTTTCTACAGTTTCAATTGGAGAATCTTCACACTCTCTTGGAGGAGATGAAAGTTTCTCTTTCAGAGCATAACGGATGACAGAGTTCACCTGTTTTCTCAATTTACCATTATTGACAAGGATATTTGTCAGCACATTTCTCAACTTGTCATCTACAGTCCAGGAGTCATTATTCACATCATCCATTGTCTCAGCAGTAGAAACTGAGGATTCGGTTCCTTTGTCTGCGTTCACCTGATACAAAACAAGTAACAAGTACTCATATCAGAAATTGATCAACACCGTACATAAACTTATTTATGTGAAATCTTGAGGTAAAGTTGAGGCCACAGGTTGGCGAATTATAAACAAACCAGAGCAACTTAAAACAAGATGCTGTAGACAGTAATTACAACATCAGGACTTAGGTCATTCATATAGATGAACCAAGTATGAGTTTCTAGTTTGTGAACCTTGGTGTAATTCATGTTCCACCTAAGAGTTTTGTCTAGCTCATGCAACAATCAGCTGCATCTTAATTCGTGTCTACCAGAGAACATCTACGACTTAAGGAGCAACCAAGATTCCCAAATTTCTATTTGGCTTGCCTTCAAACAGTTTGGACTTATCTTTTAGAAATCATCTGAAAGAGAGACTTAACACATGCAAAAAGTCCAAGCCACTGAAATCAGCTCTCAGCATCTCACATCTTCCGTAGTTATAGTACATAGAAAAGCTAAATCAACACTCCCTCTACAGAAAAGCTGTATTATGCCCTTATAATACTGCTTCCAACTCCCATTGTCAACATCATCTCTTGGGTGTAACAAGTTGAACCCAAGTGACCAAACAACGTCAATGTTATCAATGCGAAGACCCAAGCCTCACTTTCATTACTTGCTAGCTACTCTTTCGTGATTACTGAATTACTCTTCACAAGCAAGCATGCACCAGGAGGTCAAACAACCAAATGTCCTTAATAATTAGCCATTACGCGCAGGTGTTCAGGCCAGGTGTCAAAAGCCTGACATTAATGGAAGAAGTTTCTGGGAGGAGGCATTTCTCTTTAACTGTGAGCACATGCCTATCCAGAAATGTTTTTTACCAAACTTACATACCAACACAAACATACAGACAAAGCAGATGGACATCAAATGCCAGACTTTATACTTTGCTGCTCAAGGAGGGAGGAAAAAAAGACAGATTGAGTTGAGATACCACAAGCTATCTCTCAGCAAAGTAATTCCTTCGGGGAGAAACTCCGATCACTTTTCTTTATACTAAAAAAAGAACAAGAAAAAAGAAACTTGGATTTCTTCTTTCTTTCCATTTCTTTCCAGATACCTAGAAACAACACAATATAGCCGACCCCAACTTGTTTGGGACTCTGGCCTAATTGTTGTGGTACCTAGAAACAACGCAATATAATCATTAAATCGAACTTCCTAGTCAAATGCCTTGTTCTTCATTGTATCTAGCATCTCAGCAGTTTGTCAGGTAAATGTTACAACTTACAAGTTATACTCAATTGACTCTCTACAGTTTATTACCAAAAGTGTTAAGTTCAAAATCAATGTCTTTCAGTGCAAGTGCTTTGGTACAGCTTACACCTAAGTTTACTGACTTTGCAAGTGTATATTGTTCAGATTATTGATTCTGTTACTTAATCTCATGGGGTTTATATCAAACATATTTCAAGTGCCACGTTAATTTGTCTTTGACATACTTTATTTATATCCTATCTTCCCCTGTTCGGTGTGTCTTATTTACCAAATGATAAAGATGCCATAAAGTATATCCTAAATTCCAGCTGATGAGCAAGTAATGAAATACTTCAAGCTTTACATGCCACTTTCCACTGTATAAACAGCTATCGCAAAATTGCAACTTAAAAGCCATTTAGCAGAAAAGCCATTTTGCAGAAAAATCTCAATTGAATGTGGGAACTGTCCTCTTTTTATCAGTTCAAATGTGTGAACCGTCTTGAAATGTACGAATTGGAATAACAGCTTTAATACCTCTGCAAGGATAAGGTTGATTTGATTGTCATACGCTGTGAGGAGATTCAAGGCATCTGAGCATGATGGAAAATCCATGATAAGGTCGTCTTCTTTTTCGTTGACTAAATTAATGTTGCATTCTTCAAAGCGCTGTTGAAGAACTTGACATTCATGTAGCAGCTTCTGCCAAGATGTCCTTGCTTGTTCATTAGCTTGCCTCTCTTGTTCATAAAGTCTCTGCATAAGCAAGAGAACTTTCAGTTAAGAAAATACAATAAGAGACGAGGATCAGCGGAGCTGTTAATACATGAATCAGGTTAACCCTTGAAACCAAAAGAGATCTCCACAGTTGAGCAAATATACTGAAACGGCCTCAAAGTTGTTCCTCTACTGCTACACTACCCTTTTCTTTCACTCTTCTGAGAAAGTTCGGTATTGTAGATAATTTAACACATGAGAATGGAAGGAATTGCGCCAGGATCTGTTTTATATAGTGATATTCACAGAGTAAATGAACCATAATCAACAGAGAGCGAGAGAGACTGAAGGCAGTTCACACCATGACAAAGTTACAAGTTCTTGAAGAAGGACAAACAGAGAAGAAAATTAGTCTAGGGAGGGAACTTAATGTAGACTCAGAAATGAAGTCGCAAGCTATACCTCAGCCTCCAACTTTCCTTTAAGCGAATGATCTAGCTGCTGCTTCAAATCTGCTTGTGAGCCTCGAAGAGATTTTATTTCTTTAACGAGAACTTTAACATCAGCTTTTGATTTTACTTCAAGTTCTTGATGCTGTTTCTGCAACTCATCAAGCTTCCCTTTTGTAGCATCCAACTCCAGCAAGATTCTGTCTTTCTCCTGACTGGCATTGTCTGCCATGGAAGCATTGCCCAGTTTAACCTGATGAGGTTTGACACATATATAGTCTGAATTAACATTCTATCTGAGTGAGGGGAAAATCGTCACAAACTAGAGGATAATCAAGTGAAATGGCGGAAAAACCTTGTGTGAGTTCAATTTCAGTTCCATTTCAAATGACTTCCGCCGAAGCTCTTCCATATCCCACTGCATCTGGGTGACCCTTTCCCTTTCAATCAAGATTGCTTGCTCAAGGTTTTCTTTGCTTTTCTGTTTAGTAGCCTCGAGCTCCACTTCCAAATCCTTAACCTGATATAGTAACCATCGTCTCAGAACAATAGAGCATCATAGAATAATCATTTATCAGCTCTAAAATTAGGCTTTCAGAACAGCTATTTTCTCACAAACAAAATGGTTTATGCCTGACTAAGATGTCACCTACATTCTCTTTTTGAATATCAGTGGTGTTCGGGGAACCTTGCACATAGCCAACACAATCTACCGGTGGCCCGTGGCTGCAATTCCTCCAACACAAATATTGGGTAACTTGCCAACAAGGGTTAGGCAAATGGAAAGAACTCATATAATGTTGCCTCTGCTGGAATGGGACCTTGGTTCCCAAGGTTGTCGCTACAGCTCTTAGACCACTAAGGAATACCTCCACGGGGCGTATATTCTCATTAAAGATTACCATTACTTTATTTCAGATTAATTTTTCTTTCAGCTATTACCTGAAGTTACTTATAAAAAAAAGCTATTAACTGAAGTTAATTCAAAATCAGAAGCAAGATATGATTCATTTTTTTGAGAAAGGCTTTGCAAGAAGATATAAAACTTGCCAGACACATAAGTTTCTTTCTTTAATGCACAACCCTTTCACCTTCTTCACATATATGCTAAGAAAGGTATGACCTGATCAGTATTCCAATGGAACCAACCAGGAGGGTTTGCCTGATCCTAAAGATGTCTAAGAAAGAATATAGGTAAAATGTTGCTTAAATGATGACTTATGAGCTTTGCCAATTGTGATCTTTTACAGTACAAGCACTAAGGTTCCAAATTTGTTCAATATTTTAGCATTCTCCTCTACTAAAACTGAATTAATGAAGCAAATACAAACTCTTTTTCTCCTGCTTATATTAACTCATACTTCCATATGGCAGAGCCTCTCGCTCTTTCTTTCTCTCTCTCTCACAGACACACACAGGAGGTTGGGTTCATGTGTAAAAGATATCGCAACATATTCCTTGTCTCTGCATCATTCAGGGACAGTTTTTAAAAGGCTTTTTGACAGATATATGAAAATGGACCCAGCATCATTGGTAATTTATACTATTACTCTGGGAAGGAACACTTTCTCAGCATCATATGGGATTTAAGGTCGTTAACCCATGATCCAAGAAGTTTAAGATCTCTCTGGTTGCTAAAGAAATACATAAACACGTTTATTCTCGAAAAGCCTTAGTAGCACCCCAACACCAAGGTTATATATTTTCTGTTGTCGAAATAGATTTCATCCAATCTCCTTTTAGGGAACATGCATGATGATTAGAGTACAGAGTCTTCTAATCATGCATGATGATTGTAACTTGGGATGTTGCTATTTATTTCCCTCAGCTTTGTGCAAACTTATACGAATAGACTTCTTTTTCAGATAAAATTATAAAAGCCAATACCTTAGTTGTGAGGTAGTCTTTCACAGCAATTTCCTGATTTAATCTTGACATAAGATCCTCCATGTCAGTTTTTGCTGTTATCAGTCTCCTTTGCATGGTTGTAAGTACTCTATTCATTTTTTGGCGTTGATCTGAAGGAAGTAATAATTGCACATCACTTGGCAGCAGTAAGTCAGTGTTCTCAACGTTTCCTGACGTCTCAGCCGCTCTGGGGATGTTGACCGGTCCTTGTCCGTATGAATTTGGGATTGCTGAACCTGACAATTCACTGCCTCTTTGGGAACTCGTATCGCTTCCTATGCTCTCAGCTGATAACTTTCTAGCATGATGGATAACTTTGGCGTTCTCCCGCTCCGAAGAAAGTCCAGTCATACCATCAGTACTAACAGCAAGATCAGACGATCTGGAAGCATTTCCATTGCCTTTATTGTTCTCTTCAAATTTATTAATCTCTCTACTGTGCACCCTATGTCTAGGATAATTTCCAAGTTGTTCTAGAATAGCCTGACCCATGAACAAGCCTTCGTCAATGTTGGACATCCCATACTTCACAAACTTATCTATTGGACTTGTCACATCCTCATCCAACGAGATGTCATCTGTCCCAAAATCAGAGTTATTATCCCTTCCAAGGCGTGGTGTGCCAACATCAGATATCTCATAAGCTGTGTCACTACCATAATCTGATGTGAGCGATGAACTCGCAGTTATTGCAGACAAGCTTGCACTAGGATGAACTTGAAGGGAAGAAACAGAACTATTCACAAAAGGATTTGATTGTGAAGCATGTTGGTTTTCATCTTGGAAAGCTGAAAGAATTATAGCAATAAATGTTACCAATTAGACATAACACAAAGATAATTTAGATACAAAGCTAAAAATCAATTGAGCCACATGTCCAATCTTTTTCAGAGAAATGAATTTTAAAGGACAATGTATAGTAGCAACAGACATACAAGATCTAGCAGCAGCTTCCAGTTCGAGAAAAGATGCCACCGGAGCACTTCTTGAAACATCAATATCAGAGAGTAATTTGGTCATCCACTCCTCCAAGGAGGATCGTCTCTGGAAACCATACAAGTATATGAAAAATTAGAATATCAAATAGAACTATAGCTGCAATTTCACTTGGAAAGAAATCTTTGTAGTTACCCAACATTTCATTAACAATTTTAATATTTAATGCTGCTAATTAACTTCCAGTAGTTTTGTGCAATTTATGTTTCGCTAGAAAAAAAAGCCATTTGATATGAGAATAATGAAAAAAACTATAGCCATTTGATTTCAAATTCCACAAAATAAAAACTAAACATACAGAAGTCTGGCTCTAATTTAAAGATGTATGAGATTCTCCCCCAAATTAAAGTTTTAGCTACAAAAAACGACAAATGACAACAATTTCATCACACATCGTATATGAGGAAACTAGCAAGTACAATGCTTACCTCTTCTAGTAGGGTTCTAGTTTTTATCCGCAAGAAACCCTTGGGTGGGGCAGGAGGAATATTCTTCCTTGGAAACATTCTTTTCAGCTGTGACACAGAATCAACCACACTATCAAATACCTGAGATTATCTAAATACTCATAAGAGATAACTGGTCGACTTCGATCATGGTCCAAGAAATTTCACAAGTCCTCTTAACCTAAAAATTAAGAAAAAGAAAAGGCATCTGAAAAGAGCGTATGCAAACTTACAGCAGCTAGAAACTTCAAGAAATCATTGAACCTTCTTAGTACGAATCGGGTAGTTGTATTCCCTTCTGGTGATTGTAAGCCAACCAAAACCCTGTAAAACTGCCCTTTAAGAATGTTAAGTTTAAACCTCTATAAATGCTAACACATAAGAACCGAATGTTGACAAAGGAAAAAAAATGCAACAGGTTATAAGTTGATCATAGGCAAGGTCCACTGGACCTAGGTCCAAGTTTGAGATGTAAAAATGAGTTCAACATGAGTATTTCAAACTTTATTTCTAGTAAGATATTAATGATAAGAACATAACTAGAGAAATGCCAGCTTCTCACAAGAAAACTTATAAGAAATAAAGAAAAGAAAAAAAACAACAATGGGGTCTGGGGAGGGTAGAGTGTATGCAGACCTCTACCTGGTGAAGGTAAAGAGGTTGTTTCAATAGACCCTCGACTCAAGAAAAGGTGAAACAAAGATGGGAGGAGGAGGAGGAGGAGGAGGAGGAGGAGGAGGAGGATTTAACATTTTGTAGCTGAAAATGATTTAACCTTTTTGCACTTTGTCAGAAGGAATGATGGTACTTATTCCAGTTTATAAAATTTTACCTACACATGTCGAGAACTCTATCATACATTCAATTACCCATTTCGAGAAAACTCAACCCAGCACCACCTGCTTCTTCAAAGTTTGAAAATCCATGGAGAATCTCTAGTCTCATCACAACCAGAAAATGACGATAAGAGAAATGATGCCCAAATTTCTATTTTGCATCTAAGTTGCAGTAATTTGTTAAAAAAAGATAGATTCGTGATACACAACCATTCCCATAATTAGATTCAGAATCAGCTTATCACAATAAATAAAGGTGAAAAAAACATGGGAAGAGGACAAAAAGCTCATTTTAAAAATTGTGAACATCCTCAAACCTGGGAACTGACATATGCTAGGACCTACAATGCAAAAGGGCCCAAGACTACTACTGAATGATAGGTTCAAAATAAAGTGGGGACACTGCATAGATGAATCTGCAGATCATTCATAGCGATAAGCAGAAGAAATCAAGGTGCGGACTGCTACTCATCTTAACTTTGGGGTGACTGATTTGACTAAATCACTAAACACAAAGATTAGGAAAGAAAGATTGACTGCTGCAATATAACTCTAGGTTGGGGCAAATTGAGATCTCTTGGGCAACTTTTGAGGGCTTCATTTGGACACCAAAAGGCACAATGATTAGTCATTGGCAAGTTGTATGGATGAAATAACGTGACATGATCCTACACCCAAGGAAGTGGCTTAACGGTCAATGAAGTGGGTGAAAACCTTGGAGATCAGTGTTTGAATCCAGCACAGAATAAAAACGTTAGGTGACTTCTTCCCATCTGTCTAAGGCTCCGTGGATAGAGTTACCCCATACCTATGTTGGTGGGAGGTCAGAATAATTGAGGTGTTGACCCGGAGACCACCGTTTTCAAAAAGAATAATAAGGTGACACAATCATTCTTCTCACGACAATCCAATAGGTTCTTCGAGTGAAACATTACAACATTCCATCTTCTAAAAC
The DNA here is from genome assembly GCA_005239525.1 of Nicotiana knightiana. Taxonomy (NCBI): domain Eukaryota; kingdom Viridiplantae; phylum Streptophyta; class Magnoliopsida; order Solanales; family Solanaceae; genus Nicotiana; species Nicotiana knightiana. The sequence continues at coordinate 32,214 of ML432416.1, read as the reverse complement.
CAACACTTTCATGTTATTTAATATAGAATAATTTCTACATGCCTGTTATGAATCTGCACCACTTGCAAGTAATAAACCCTTTTTTTTTTTTTTGGAGAAAGGTTAAAGAATAGACCTGTTAAATTTTTTTAAGCAAAGAGATCCTTTTTTGCAATATAGTTGGCTCAACACCAATTAAGAACCCCCAGGAACTCCAAGAATTCCTGTTATACATCTGTTCCAACGCTCAACTCTTTTTTCCAGATTCATGAATGTTGAATCAACTGAACACATTTCTACATCTGTTCCACTTCTGAAAGATGCAGTGTTATATCACCTAACCTCAGATGCAGACACGGAAAGTTATGGACACAAAAGGCCTTCATGCAGATAGGAAACACCGATCACTTGGCAATTAAGCACATAGAAAAACTTAAGGTACTATAGTTTACCAAAGTATACACATCCAGGATCACATTCTAAATCTTCATAAGCTAACAATAAAGGTACATACAATATAAGATACTTCATTTTCTTTTAATAAATTGTATGGTTCAATTATTGTTCTGTTATCCATTTAAGTAACTTAAGTTGCTAATACATGAACTGTTGGCCAAGCTTTAGGCAAATGTCAGATAGGAGAGTTTAGAGGAGGACCTAGACAAAGTTCTAAGAAACACTACGTGAAGGATAGATGAAACAGGATAAGAAAGGAACGGGTAAAATAAAGGTTGGTGGTAAAATCGCATCAAGAACTCAAGGGGATTGAGAGTGAAGCGAATTGATCCAAAAGCGTCTCAATGGCCATAGGAATTCTACCTGAAGATCAAGAGAATCTTCTGTTTACAAATACATACTATGAAATCATTAGCACCATGTCTTTAGCATTTCATATCTTTAATAATCCTTATTCAACTATTTGTTTGAGATATACTAGTATCTATAGCACAATGAAATGAACATTTAACAGCATGGATAAAAAGGCTGATTACCACTACGGGATCTGAATTTGTTGATTTTGCCAGGACAACCCACGAAGGAATTGTAACACAGTAGCTCCAGCCCGTGTGAGGATCATGAGGCCAAACAGTTTCCCTTCCAGCCTGGATAGCACGTTAAGCATATGTGAGTATTTTCCAGGAAAAAAACAAAATAATATCTGACAGCAAGTCTGGAAGGTAGATCTATTTTTAAAAAAACAATTGCTCACTGGAACAAGTTAAATGAGTTCTATGCTCCATCCCTTTGAGAGAAAGTGATTTGAAGAGAATGACATTTTGCAAGGGAAATAATGTGGAGAAGATTAACCACGAGCTGTACTCTCAATTAGGTCATAAAGATATAGTATTAGTTACCAAACAAAAAAAGGAAGACTAGGTACAAGGCTATAAGCAATCCCTATTCCATTCAAATTCTACAACCCCGTATACAAGTTCAGAAACTAATTGAATTTTGGAAGAATGCCTTGTTTCAGAGACCAGAAATGGCTAATATGATGATGCTAAATGTAAGCTTCTCATATATCACACAAGCAAAGTTAACAAAGAAGGTTATTAAATCAAACTGAACCTAATTCAGTGCCATCAAGTATGAAGTATGTATCAGTAGCCACAGCGATAAGACAATCCACTTGCTCTTAGCATTTTAGATTATTTGCTATTAAAGTCGAGCTAATATCCTTGGTGGGGAGCGCTTCCCCCGGAATGGGGCCCTACGTGGCACGAATCCGGATATAATCGGGCTCTAATGTGGGTACCGGACACCGGGTGGGAAACAGTGTTATCAAAGGCAAAAAGCGTAAAAAACCTCTAAGGTCCATTGGGGCTTTAAGCGCAAAGCGCAAATAAAGTGTGGGCTAAAATGCCCAACTGGAGAAAAAGTAAAATATGTATATGTAATCCAAGACTAATAATTATAAGCATGAATAACAAATATATGGACAAAGAAATTGAATTTTTTTGCGACAAAGCAAAATATGAATTGTTTAATGTCGCCTTTTCAGGATTACACTCATTGGCAAGGAAAAGTATGACATAAAGCCCTGATGCGATACTAAAGCACCCACAAAGCAAGGCGAAACGCTCAACATGTTTTGAGCCTCGCTTCAGGGCTTAAGCGCGCTATAAGCGCGCCTTTGACAACACTGATGGGAAACCAAAAAAAAAGTCAAGCTAATATCAAATACTGGCACAAAAGAAGCCATCCAACTTTTTTTGACCTAAGATATTTTCTGAACATCATAAATATCTTTTTTTTAACTTTAAATTAAGTAGCTAGGTATAAACACATATAAATAATTGAACTATGATCGTGAGTTCTGATTACATGCTTCTTTATCAGAAGAAAAGACAGTCCTGATTACATGCTTCACCACTCATCCCGCTCCATTACGCATCGTGGACCATAAGAAAGTCAACAGAAAGTTCTAACTTAAACTTAATGATAGCAGGGGAGCAAACAATAAGCAACGAACACCAGGAAGTCAACTATGACTACCTATCAATCTAATCAAGGATGCTCGTGCACTAGATAATAGTTAGAATGGACATATTATTCACCGTGAAACTTATGAAGACTGGCCAAATTATGAATAGCTATATCTAAGTTTTATTGTTACGGCTTACTTAGATTCTAATGTGTTTTCCGCATTAGAATGAACTAGAGGTTTTCCGCAATACAGAGGAAAAGGAAGAGTAAGAAGCAACTTTTGATGAACTAGAGGTTCTTGCAGTTTTGAAGTCATGTGCCCCTGACAAAGCACCAGGTCCTGATGATTACACTATGGCTTCTTTTCAAAAGTGCTGGGATTTCATCAAGTCAGACATTTTAAATGTCCTCCACTACTTCCATCATAACTGACAAATGGTGAGATCCAACAATGCCTCTTTCATTGCACTCATTCCAAAAAACAAAGGTGCAATTGAGCTTAGCGACTTCAGGCATTAGTCTAATAGGCAGTGTCTACAAGATAATTGCAAAAATTCTGGCTGAAAGATTGAAGGAGGTTATTGGAAATCTGGTTTCAAGTCAGCAAAGTGCATTCTTGAAAAATAGGCAAATTACAGATGCCTCCCTAATTGCCAATGAGGTTTTGGATTGGAGAATTAAAAATGGTGAAACAGGTATCATTTGCAAATTGGATATTGAAAAGGATTTTGATCAGTTAAATTGGTCCTACTTAATCAATATCCTGAAGAAGATGGGCTTTGGTGATAGATGGATAAGGATGATTTATTTCTCCTTTTCCACTGTGAACTATTCAGTGTTGGTTAATAAAAGTCCGGTTAGCTTTTTTTCCCCTCAAAAGTGGTGACCCTCTTTCCCCATTTCTCTTTGTTTTGGTTATGAAAGGTCTCATTCATATGCTGGAGAACGCTAAAGAATGGCAATGAAGACAGGGGTTTCAAATAGGCAGAAATCCAGCTAATGCAGTCACTATTTCTCATCTGTTTTATGCAGATGACCCTCTAATTTTTTGTGGTGCAGAGAGACCCAAATACTCAATTTGAACCTTAATTTACTGATCTTTGAAGCAACTTAGAAGAACTAGCTGATATTCTTTGTTGCAAAACATGAACTTCCCCTACCACCTAACTTGGACTGCCCTAGGAGCCAAATTAAAATCAGTAGATATCTGGAACGGTGTTCTTGAAAAAATGGAAAAGAGGCTAGCAACTTGGCAAATGCAATATCTCTCTATGGGTGGCAGACTCACTAATCAAACATTGTCCTTGACAGCGTTCCCACATACTGTATGTCACTGTATCCTATGCCAAATTCAGTCCTAAAGCAGTTAGATAGGCTGAGAAGGAGATTCCTGTGGGAAGGAAACAGCTTGTCTCACAAATTCTCAGTAGTGAAATGGCCAAAAGTTACTCAACCAAAGTCACAGGGGGGCCAGGGTATTAGAGAAAGCTACACAACAAAAGCATGTTAATGAAATGGCTATGGAGGTATCGTCAGGAGGAGGTAGGGTACACCAGAAGGAGAACATAGCTGCTAAAGTTGGAGTTCAAAATAACTGGTACACCAAGAGAAGAGGAGCCCCTCATGGGGTTGGTGCATGGAAACATATCAGAAGCCTTCATAATGAGTTCCTCCAAAATATATCTTTGAAAGCTGGCAATGGTTTGCATATTAGTTTTTGGGAGGATAAATGGTTTGGCGACACAACATTAAAGGATTCCTATCCTGGTCTATTCCAGATAGCTAGCAATCAGAAAGTCAGAATTGCTCAATGCAGGGAAGGTAACAACTGGAACCTTTTATTTAAGGAACGTACAAAACTGGGAAATCAATGATTTCCTTATACTTCTAGAAGCTCTGGGGGGTTATAGTAACAATGATCATCAGCCTGATAGAATACTGTGGGGAAGCTCTAGGGAAAGGAAATACCCTGTCAAAGATAACTACAAACATTTGTGTTCACAAAATGGTATGCTAGATGATTGGCCTTTGAAGCATGTTTGGAAGATTAGACAACCTCCCAAAGTACTTTGCTTCACATGGACTAACACTTTATGAAGCCTACTTAACACAGGACAATCCCAGCAGAAGAAGCATTCCACTGGTTAATAGATGCTACATGTGCCCTCATAATTCTGAGTGTGTCAGTCACCTACTTCTACATTGCCCAGTTGCAAGTGATATCTGGACCTTTTCCTCTCTATTCATGGTTTGCACTGGGTCATGCCTCTCTCTATTAAAGAAGCTTTTGAGTGCTGGTATTTCTGGAGAGTTGATAAAGCCATCAAGAGAATCTAGAGAACAATTCCATCAATAATTTTTTGGTGTTTTTTTGGTGTTTATGGAAGGAAAGGAACCGCAGATGCTTTGAAGGAATCTCAACTCCAACCCACACTCTGAAGGCTAGATGCTTAGTTTGTTTGTTCAATTGGAACTTTTACACCCCTTTTTGGATTTTGTTAGTTCCCTGGTATTAGCATAGTTACTGTATTGGGGATAACCTTTTGCTGTTTACAGTTTTTTTGCCATGACAGCTCCTAGTTTGTACTGGAGCTATCTTTCTCCTTTTGTAATTCTGCATCTTCTTTATGCCTTAGTAATGCAATTTGATTACTTCATAAAAAAAAATGTGTGTTTTCCGCAACAACATTCAAACTGAGATATCAAGGCAAAGAAACAATTGTGCCCACAAATGAACATCTGCCCCTTCCATAAGAAAGATAAAGCCAATATTTGATTTCTCAAAAAAAAGAATCATCTTTAGTCTCACGTATAGTATCGTACAAGTTATGACCTATTAATATCAAGCTATGTCAATAGGCACGGCTACGGGTATACACCCGATACAGCGGTGTGCAAATATCCAAACGATGTACATGTAATATCTCCTAATTTCTAGTGTGTATTGAACAATGTGCACAAGGTAGCCACCATCCATGTCACACCTATGTTGCATCACACTTATTCGACATAAGTACGGAAGGCAAACGAAGGATCCCTGTAATATAGGTGCCAAGCAATTTACTTATATCCAATTACTTGAAAATGTCTATGAACAGTGTGTGTATACACTCAAATCTCCCAACAGGCTCCGCCTTACTATGTTGATCAATCAGCTAGGAGACAAACAGACAGCTAACTCGACACAGTGGCTGCATTCACAGGTCCTTCCTAATAAAGCTGATGTCTTTCCTTCAAAGAACTGATCAGAAGTATAACTCTACTGTATACAATCCCAATTTAACACCTCCGCACTAAATTCAGCATGATAAAAAAATACCCACAAAAATTCCATACATACTATTCACTATTCACTTTATCCAATGATTCCAAATAGATCAATAAATTATCTTAAGTAGATCCATCAATTAAAAGGGGGAATGGAAAAGAAAAGACTAACCCATAATTTGGGAGGAGGGCTCCAATCCATACCCAACGGCAAAGGCGAAGTCCCATCATGTCTATGCTTCGGCGGACTCTGTCTTTGCCTCTGCATAGCTCAATCGCAAATCAAATCAACTCTTCTTTCTCTGTTTAGACCAAAAATCAATCAGTTGGTGAGCGACTCGGGCAAATTAGATATTATGTTTCTCTCCCAAGAGAGAGAGAGAAACTATTGCGATTATAACGAAGAAGAAGAATAGTGGAAAGTGGAAAGCTTGGAAAATCAACAATCTTTGTTTCTTGTGTATGTTAAAGTGTAATTGATCTCTGAGCTTCTTAACCCGGCGCATGATAACGAAATAGAGTTAAACGTGGCTAAAATGTTCCCTGTTTGGATTCCTTTCTTCTCCGCCCCGGGACAAGCGCGTGTGCCACGCGGGAAATTGCCTCGTAACCAAATTTACTTTTTTTATGCCAACTGTGACCACAAGAACAAAGACAAAATTTTAATTAGGTTACCTCCATTTTCTCCTCCAAAATACAGTAAAATTACTCCAACCATTATTTTAATTTTTTATTCCAAAATAAAATATTACATTTTATATTCTTCTCTTTCTTCAATATTATATTATATTCTTTATTTAAAATTTTTATCTTTTTTTCCTTTTTACATATCCATCACATATAATTTAATATAAAATTATTTTATACCATAAATTTTTAAATAATATAATTTGTAAGAAATTGTTATATATTAAAGGATAATTCAAATAAAAGTAAAATCATTGAAATACAAGATAATTCAATACATATCACATCATGTATCATCGGAGTCTAAGAATCCTACACCTGATTCACCCTATCTATCATCTTCTAGCTTATCATCATTTTCACTAAATCTAAATGAGAATGTTGCAGGTGATTCCCCATCATCACAACGGCCTAGTGGGGTGAAGAAAGCAAAAATGAAGAGAAAAATCGACTAAGATTTATGAAGATAATCCAATCAGAAAATAATCGGATTGTTGAGGCGATGAATAATGCAACCGAGGGAAAAAAAAGTTTTGACTATTCAAAAAGAAAAACTAAGACTAAAAGAAATGAAAAAAGAAAATAAAGTTTTAATGATGGATGTGGATTATATTGTCGATCCGACTCGTCGTGAATTTATGCGATGGAACAACAATGAATAATGTATAAAAGAAGTCAACAATTTTCACAGTCACAACCACAACAATTCTCGGCCTCATTCACTCAATACTATAATGATTTTGGTGTATCTGGAAATGAAATACCTCCTACTAAATTATTATGCTAGTTACCGTAGTTTCAATTTTTATGTATTTAATTTAGTGCATTTTCAATTTTCATGTATTATCAATTTTAATGTATTTTCAATTTTCACTTTTCAATTTTAGCAGCATCTAATATTTTATATTCGCACCTTTCAATTTTAGCAAAATCTAATATTTTATATTTGCATCATTTATTTTTGAGATGATTATATATTTTTTGTACAATTATAACTTATAATAAAATTAATTTATAATTTTACGTAAAAATAATAAATGCATGAAAATTAATTTATCAAAATTATACGCCAAAGTTAAGATGTAAAATTAATATTATAAAGATATTACATAAACATAATTAGGTATATATAAAGAGATAAATTAAAAGAGTTAAACAATAATAATAATAAAATAAGCATGAATAGTAATGAAGGAGATGAATAGTGTCACCCATATTTGGAGTAACAATATTCATCCCCCATTTTGGAGGCAAAAATGGGGGAGCATTGGAGTTCCATTATGGCAAAATTGCCCCCATTATGGAGAAATGAGGGAGGGTTGGAGATGCTTTTAGCAAAACCTAGTCGAGGTTTTAAGGCGAGGAAATTCGCTATCAGCATAATTGTTTTTAGTATATGAATTAATAAAAGAAGAAGAGCATTTGAATTATCTTCATTCATATTTTCAGGTATCTAAATCTCTACCGAGATTTTATGAAGTATTATGTCATATGATCTTCTAGATCACTTGCCTCCTTATTGTTGATACCCAATTTTTCCTCAAACTATTTTAAAATTTGCATATGTGCCTTCAAAATCACTTTTTATAATAACTGGTATTTTTCCATAATTTTTCATATTTTATTATTTTCTTTTCCAATTTATTCAGTATTTTAAATTTAATAATTATTCATAAATTATATTACAAATAATTTTAAAATATTTCTCAGCTCAATACATCATTTTAAATCTTATTAGGATTTAATTATTTCATAAATTAGCCAATTTGGCATATTTAATTATAATTACAGTAATTTTACAATTATAGCCTAATTGTATACCATTTTAAATCACTAATTAGCCGTTTTATATTTTAATATTAGCTATTTACCCTAATTTTACCTATTTAGCCTTAATTTCATTTTTTATGTAACCATTAGCTATTTTTATTAATTATTTACCTATTTAATTGGCTATTTAACGAGTAGCCATTTTTATTTAAAATATAGCCTAAATTCAATGTGGTCCCAATCCATTTAATTTAGTCCAATACCCAGGCCCAATCTCTAAGCCTACCCGGCCCAATCCTGTGTTAATCTGGACCGTTGATCAAATTAGATCAACGACCCGGATTCACTCTTACCTTAATTAGTCCTAGACGACTACCCTCTATTCCCCTCATTCATTCCCCGTTCAAACATCTCTCTACCTCTCTCTCTCTCTCTCTATCTCTGGTTCTCTCTAGTACCTTCTGGTCTCCCTCCTCTCCGATGGACTCTGTCCATCCTCTTCGGCCACCTCCCTCGCTGGAAGCTATGTCCTCTCACCCTCTCTTAGCCTACGCTTCACCCCACGCCGGTTTGATGCTACCCTGAGGTCCTCAGGTGAACTTGGAGCAGTTCAACTCCTACTCATGGTCCTTCATGCCATTTTCCGGCAACCTCCGATTGTTCGAGTAAGATCTATGACTTCTCCGGCTAAAGCTGGCAACAATTTAAGGTTTTCTTATCTTCTCTGGGTTCTCTGAAACCCTAACTCTCAAGATTTTTCGATTTTTCTTTAGATATGTCTTAGATCTACGCATATTATGAAGCTTTTACATATTTCCTTCAAAAAACCTTCATATTTCTAAACGTCTCTTCATCTCAAAATTAGGGTTTCATAACCCCTCTTTCAAAATGATTTTTTTCTTCCGCTTTTAGTATCATTCTGTGATTCTTTCTGTGTTTCAATGATTTATCCGAAGTTCTCTTTTTATTTGACTTAATATGTTGAAAACTCTATGTTTCTGAGTCTCTCTCTGACTAATGTGTTTGTTTAATTGCATGAACTATTATTTCTCATAAATGTTTTATGTGTTCTGTGATTTTACCCTATTTTTTGCTTACTAGGGTTCCTGGTTTTGTTTTCTTCTGTTTATATCGTGTTTGTTTTGTTTAATCCCTTTGGTGTTACTGCTTTGTCTCTAAACCTATGTGTGATTTTGCTACTACAGTCATTAGTTTTTTTTTTTTGACTCTTTAATTCTCCCTGTTCGTTTAATGTGTGCTAGCATCGAATCCCTAATTCTATGTGGTTCTTTTTACCTTGCTATGCTTTTGCTTGCCTATTATTTTCCTAATTGATGTTATTCCTGATTTATTTGAATCCCTGATTCCTTGAGATCTGAAAAACCTTACTGATTTCTTATGGACTACTCTTACTGACTTCCGACTTTTAACTTATTTCTTACTTGCTACATGGTTGATTTACTGTTAATTGATCCCTATTCCCTTAATTAAATCTGATGAATCTAGTCTCAATTGCATGCTTCTATTGGGTTGAAATTGTTTCCCTATATGGTATACACATTGGAACTTTCCTTATTTTGTTATTTGCCTATTAGCCGTTTAATTTTAACCCCTTTAATCAAGGGGTACTCATGCTAATTACACGCCGTTTGAATATTCCCTTTAGTCTTTCCTTATTTGTACTCGCCATTTGAATAACTCCTTAATTATGGGGTACGTGTGATTGATACTAATTTCCGTAATTGTTAATTGATTCTTATTTTTTACCTTATTTCAACCCAGCTTTCAGAAACTATATATATGTATGCTCCTCTCTCATTTGAGACACGAACTAATCTGTTCAACTCTCCCTCTCACAACTAAAAACTCTCTGCTCTCTCTCTTTTTTGTGCTAGTTACTACTATTCTAAGTTAGCCGGCTGCAAGCCAAGGCTAACTATTGTGCATCTCCTACTTCCTGTTTGTGTTACTGCTTTCTTCACTTCACTGGTATGTTCTAATTCAGATTTCAGTTCTCAAACCAACATGTTTCTACTACTGTTGCAATTTGCTTACTTATTATTTTGTTGTTCAACATGTAACTAGGACCTTGGACTCCATTCACATGATAAGTTATACTCTATTTGTCATAATCAGCATGTCTTTATGTACTTGATACATGTTCTATGTGAATCTTCATGCCTATGTTTGGTACATTAGTTTGATTAGAGTAAATCCTACTGTTTTGAACTATTTGGTCCTATTATGTTAGTATAATCCTATACCCTACTGTATCCCCCAATCCCCTGAATCCTTAGGAACTTCTGATTGTGTACTGCTTGCTACATGTTTGCCCTTACATGCTCTGTATTTATCCCTCAAATCCCATTACCTCTGCTTGTGATTGTTGGACTATTCCTGGTCCTTTGTGTGATGTTGAACTTGTTGGTGTTACTGCGCTTTTAGTGGTTAAACTTCTTTGTTATAAAACTATTTCAATCAAGTTTCCATCTTCAAAACTGTTTTCTTACTTACCATTTTCAAAACTGTTTTCTTACTTAACCTTTTCAAAACTATGTCGAGCACTCTCACTCTACTCTTAGATCATTAAGTTCTTCCCCCTCCTCTGTGTGAGCATTGCCTTGGGACCCTTGAGCTCCCTCTGAAGTTTGACACACAAAGGCTGGCCATTTCCACACTGCACTTGCTCTACCTCGGCAATGAAATCTGGGTGTGAGCACTGCCCGGGATCCCTTGAGGTCCTTAGGGAACTCTGACACACCCGAATTGTGAGAAAGGCTGTGAATCATTACTTGGCATTGAGTACCTGGAGACTTGGGCCTATTATGAAGGCTCCCTATAGTTAACTTCTTCTTTTTCTTACTTTTAGTTATGTAATTCATATTCAGAGGCCTGCAATAAATTATTTGTAAAAAACTCTTTGGGGATGGATAGTGAAAAAGGATGGGTACTACACATGCTATAGTTATTAAAGGGTAGAAACATGTCCGTAGGTTTATATTCTTGATTGCGTAATAGAAACCATGTTTAGGATTCATGCATTCACTAGAAGCCATGCCTCTTAGGTCCTATGTCTATTGTTTTTTCCAGCATATGTATATCACTTATAAATTTTTGTGTTAAAACATGTTAATAATTGGTACTTTGCCATTATGTCATACGCTGCCGTGTAAACTTAGAAATCATGCTTTAGGATAAAAACAACGCTAATAAACAGATCGTTCCGTCTCTTCTGCATATTCTGAAAGCATGTTCAAGCATTTATGCATTTAGGAAATCTTGCTTAAGTCCTGCATGTATGTCATTTTGAATTTTTGTACATTAGATATCCTGCCATTAGGATTGCATTCAGATCCATTTAGTCATCTCTAGTAAATCATGAATAAAAACAGATTCACATAACTGGTAACAATTCCTGAATCCTGGACATTTAGAACAACATGTTTAGTGATATAATTCAAACAGTTCTTTAATAATCATGGCAACTACTGAGCATTGTCCCAGGCCTAGGCAAGCCTTAGGTGATTAAAGTTGTTAAAATTTGAAGTCTGCTTCTTTATGTATACTGCTTAACCATCAGCATGTTTAAAATCAGTAGGAAAAACTGATTAGGACTTCCTCTCTGAGTAATGAAATAAAAGGCATGTTTCTTTGACATTTTTAAATCATCTAGATACCATGCTTTAGGATTCTGAATTAATATGGACCTTAGTTGTGTATGAGACATGATGTTTATGTGTACTGTGTGTGGAGGAATACTTGAACCTTTATCTGCTTTCCATGCTTTCCCTTTATCTGCAGTCCTACTTGTTTTGTTATCTGTCTCCCTAGAATTTTTACCTTTAAAACCTGAGGGTCTGCCTAGTACATCCCTTATAGGATAGAAGTCCTAAATTCCTCCAGGACTGGTAGGAAGGAACGGGTAACAACATGGAATAGAGGTCGAGACCAACACTCGGTTTAGTTACTTTCACGGGGTGGAAAAGGGTAGAATATAGATATGATGACCCGTGTGCTAATACCATGTGTAGCCCCTCTTCGAGGAGTGTCACACCGGGTATTGCATTGATGTGATCCATATTATAAACAAACCTAGGAACCCCTTTATTCCATAAACATGCTTAGATTGTAATTCTTTTCAAAATCTAGCTTTAACTTTAAATTTTCTAAACCTATGTGTACTTAGACTAAATCCCCTACTATTTGAGCCATATTTGTTTATTTGCTAAGCCGTACAAATTCACAAAAGTTGTTTGGCCGGGAACCACACTTGTGGATCCTGAGGGGTGCCTAACACCTTCCCCTTAGGATAATTTCAATCCCTTACTCTATCTCTGGTTAACAACGTAGTTGTAAATGAACCCCTTTGGTGTCCTAACGCACCTTTAAAAATCGTTAGGTGGCGACTCTCAAAAACACAAACCCCTTTCCCAAAAGGAAAGAGTTGTCTCAACCGAATGTCATTAACCCGATCTCTGCGAGGAAAGAGAGGGCGCGACACTTATTATGATCATTTGCACATCTTCTTTATCAAGAATTTTATTCGAAATCGGTTTGTCGATACACTTTAATCATACCATATACTTTGTCCTTCTAGGACTTATTCTAATAGGAGCATTTGCATTGAAAATATAGTTACGTTCTTTGGGTCAACAAATGCATTTGGCGTGCTTTGCAGTGTATTGTAGAAGAATTATATTTTTATGAAATTTCAAGTTCATATTATCTTTCGAGGATCTAGATGTACAAATGATAATTCATTCCACGTAATTTTTTCTCAACTGTTTATTCTGTCTCCCCCTCATGTTAGAAAAAACTAGCTTGCTTCCTCAACTTTAAAAATACACTTTTGTGCATTATGGTGTTAATCAAAATATATATCACACATCAATAATAATAAGATGAAATTATTTGGTTCCCGACTCTGAACCACTTGTGAGGGGAGAATGTAATATATTTTCGTATATAACGTATATGTAACGATCAAGTCAGTCGTTTTGAGCTCTAGTGCATCGTTCAGCGGTTTGAGGCCCTGAGTAACTTCACTTCAGGTATTATGACTTGCACGCGTGGTCGGAACTGAATTTCGGGAAGTTCGGAGTTGATTTCGAAAGAAAATTCTAATTTCGGAAGCTTTAAATTTGAGGAATTGACTAAGGTGTGATTTTTGAGTAAACAATCTCAGAATCAGGATTGGAAGGTTCCAACAGGTTCGTATGATGATTTTGGACTTGGGCGTATGTCCGGATCAAGTTTTGAATGACCTGGGAGCATTTCGGAGCCTATTGTGGAAAGTTGGTATTTTGGAAGGATTTCATAAATGTGGGTTGAGGTTCATTTCAATGTTATCGATATCCGTTTGGAATTCCGAGCCTGGTAATAGCTCCATATGGTGATTCTGGTCTGAGGAGAGCGCGTCTGTATGTGGATTTGGAAGTCCGTAGGTCATTTTGGGGTCATTTGGCAAAAGTTAGAAATTTGAAGGTTTTTGAGAAGTTTGACCGGGAGTGGACTTTTTGATATCGGGGTCGGATTCTGATTCCGGAAGTTGGAGTAGGTCACTAATATCGAATGTGACTTGTATGCAAAATTTGAGGTCAATCGGATGTGATTTGATATATTACGGCATCGAACGTATGAGCTTGAAGTTTTAAAGTTCATTAAGTTTGAATTGGGGTGCAATTCATGAATTCTACATTGTTTGATGTTATTTGAGGCCTCGATCAAGTTTGTATTATGTTATGGGACTGGTTTGAGTTACTGAACGGGTCCTAAGGGGCCTCGGGTGTGTTTCAGGATGGTTTCGGATAAATTTTTGGATGAAAAGTTGTGCTAGTTCTGCTGGTTTTTGGGTCTGGGCTGTAGGTCTCGCAAATGCGAGGTTTTGATCGCATTTGTGAACTCGCATTTGCAAGGCACGAGTCACATTTATGATGGTGGGAAAATTCTGAGGGTTTGCATTTGCGAACATTTTATCACATTTGTGATACTGTCCCCTTCGCATTTGCGAAGAACTTGGTCGCAAATGCGACCTTGGCAAGGATGGCTTTGCTTCGCATTTGCGATGCATTTGTCTCAAATGCGACTATCGCATTTGCGAACCAGATGTCGCAAATGCGATGTATGCGTCTGGAGCAAGGGCTTTTTATTCCAAGACTTGGCTCATTTCCCACTTGGACATAGGCGGGTTTTTAGAGCATCTTGAGAAGGGTTCCATCAACATCAAGAGGTAAGCGATTTCCCGTGTATTTTGAGTTAAATACTTGGATTATATATAGATTTTTTAACATGGAACTTCATGGGAAAAATTATGGAAAATTTGGGGTTCCGGTAGAAAACCTAGAAATTGGTATTTTTGAATTTTGACCACGAATTTGGGCATGGAATTGAGAATAAATCATATATTTAAGCTTGTAATGTTATGGGTAATGTTTATCTTCAAAAATTTTCAGAATCCAAGCATGTGGGCCAGAGAGTTGCTTTATCGACTTTTCGAGCGGAGTTGAGAATTTGTCTAAATTGATTTGTTATGAGTATTAGAATATATTTTTATTGGTTTGCACATTGTTTGACTAATTTTGGAGCGGGCATCGGTTTGAGGTTTTAGAGGGCTTTGGCGCCGGTTATGGAATTTCGGAGCGAGGTAAGTCTCCTGTCTAACTATGTGAGGGGGAAACTACCCCTAGGTGATATATTTAATGTGTGAAACTTGTTGCGGGGACTACATACACACGAGGCAACGAGAGTCCGTACGTAGTTATATTCATGTTATTGTCCGGGTAGACTTAGGTTCACATCATGTTGTACTTGTACTATATGGATTATCCTTGCTCGTTTAATTCTTTTTTTTCCACATTATGACTTGATACTACACATGCGTAGAGTGATAGACTTGCTATTGTAGAGATTTTGCGAGTTTTATGATTTGCCACAGAGCAATGGTGTTCCTCTTACGGATTTCTCGCGCATCATCTGATAATTTTCCTTAAAAATTATA
This sequence comes from Nicotiana knightiana, assembly GCA_005239525.1. Lineage (NCBI taxonomy): Eukaryota > Viridiplantae > Streptophyta > Magnoliopsida > Solanales > Solanaceae > Nicotiana > Nicotiana knightiana. The sequence continues at coordinate 17,087 of ML432416.1, read as the reverse complement.
ACTCACACGTTCATTCGTGAGTGGGGGTCAAGGACCCGTTTAAGCTTCTTATTCTAATGGGATCGGGTCGTTCGCCTTGGCACGATTTATGTACCACACTCTCATGGGAGTTCGTCGCTCGCCTCGACAGTTTAATAGATGCATTTATGGTTTGTGTTGTTCGACCCTCAACAGTGCACAGTTTAATATTTATGTTGGATCAGGACGTACGCATCGACATTTCTATAAAATATCCTCATGGAATTGTGCGTAACATTTGGCAAGAAGCCAAAGTATCTGTAAATTTTCCCTTATTCGAATTATAACAACCTATTTGGTGAGGTCCATTATTCATATTTATATGTGCTCTGGTTGACGAGGAATTTTCTAATTGAGAGATGGAGTTTATTGTAGTAAGGGGAATTGTACCACATATTTACACTAGTTTATTTCATTTATTTACTCTGCTTTTATATTTGTTTGCCTCCTTACTGTACCTCATATTATTGGGCCACTACTGAGTGTCGATGTTGACCCCTTGTCACTACTCCTCTAGGGTTAGGCTAGATACTTATTGGGTACACGTGAATTTACGTACTTATACTACACTTGCTGCACATCTTTGTGCAGATACTTTTATGTCCAGTGGTCCTTTGGCCACGAAGGCATGAATGATGCGAGGACTTGCCGCCGGATGCATTTTAGGTTACGATATGCAGCCAGTAGAGTCTCCTCCAGAGTTATTTGTATTTTATTTTCTGTCTAATTTGTATTCCAGACATATGCTGTATTTTCTTTTACTTCCTAGTTGATGCTTATGCACTCGTGACATCGGGTTTTTGGGATATTTTTTTCTTGGGTTGTTCTGTATTAAAGTTGTAAAAATATTGACATTCACTTTGTAAATTTCATCTCTTACATTTTAATCGAAGGAAATTATGATTTCAAAAGTACTAAAATGAGTAATAAAGTAAATTATTTAATTGTTGGCTTGCCTGACAACAGTGTTAGGCGCCATCATGATCTTTAATAGATTTTGGGTAGTGACAACATGGTATTATAACACTAGGTTCACAACGAGTCATGAGCGAATCTAGTAGAGTTTTGTGGATCGGTACAGAGAGTTTTGAACTTATCTTTGAGAGGCTACAAGGTTGTTCTTCATCGTGCGAATTTATTCTTTTGAGGCTTGTAACTTTATTTCTTTCATATTCAATTTTATGCGACGTGAAGCGCTTGTTATAGATTGGGAATCAAGGGATTGTCATGGTACTACAGTTGTGGTGCAAGATGTTTCTACCTGCCAATCTCATTAGGCTATTGTCGTCGCCTTGCAGAAGGTCGTCCTGTCGTTTCAGCTCAGTATCAGTATTACCTAAGGTTTTGAGATTTGGCATTGATTGTTATGACGATTCGGGGGTTGCTATCACACAATGTTTGTGTAATGGTAGGATTCTTGTCTAGGCATCGAGGCAGTGAATGACCTAAAAGGATGTTTTACTTAGTGCATGATTCAGAGATTTAGTATTTTATTTTCGATGGAGGAAAGACAATCAGACTGGGAATGTCCAAGTTTGGGTTGATTGAGTAACCAAAATTGGTATTTTCAAGCGTGGTGGAATTTTTATTTGTGAAATGGTGTCGAGGAAGCGGTTGTCAGAAATCGCAGTGTACAGTGGTTCAGAATCGAATCAGCGTTCCTAGTGTTGATGGCTCGATAAAGATGATCTTCGGTATGGAATGTATTGTTGCACTTTTTGGGATGTCAATGGGGAGTGAACGGACTTGTACATCTGGTGAATGAGCACAGGCTCATGATGGGATATTGATTTCGTATTAATTGTACCCAGTGCAGCGACGTTGGAAGATGTCGGCATGTAATTTCCACATGTGGGTTATCTCCTGTGAGCAGGTTAGCGGTCGCGTGGTGTTGAAGAAGCTTCTACAAAGAATCCTACTGGTTATCCATAAAGGGATCAAATATATGAATGTGGCTAGTGATTCAGAGTGTTCATAAAATGTTTAACATAAAGATTTCGAGGCATTTGGCGGGTCGATTGTACAAGATCATGTCAATGGGGGATAAGGAATCTTGGTGGGTTCCAGAGTTATGTAATGGTGGCTTCAAGCTAGGTGGGAGAGCCCCACCGCCTACGATTGGATTTCTTGGTTGTCTACTTGTGAGGTTCTTAGCTATCAACATATTGGTGGATTATTACGACTAAGGAAAGAGAACATCACTGGTAATGTGAGCAAAGGATTTGAGGAAGGTGTGCTATATTTGGCCTTATCGATTTATGTTCAGGCTTTAGGAAGACTCAGAGTTTATGCTTCGTATAGATGTGAAGTACAAGGAAAGTGATCCAGCCGGGTGCTTCTTTGAGAGAGTGTTCATGTGCTAGCAGGGCCTTGTAGTTTGATTATATTCGGGACCAAGCCGGAGTGGGTGACTCTTAACAACAGTCCTAGTGGATTCAAAAGTTAAAGTGTGGTGCCTTAGGATTTCGAGTCTGTAGTATGGTTAAGTATCGAGCCTTTGCAGCGGATTATGAAAAGAGACTTGGAGTTTTCTATGTTATCTTTGGTTTAGGTGCAGCATTGGAGGAATGAGAGAAAATAACTTTGGATTCATAGAGGAATTATCAGAATGGGTGTATCAGTTGAAGAAGCGAATTTGCTCAAGGAGGGTATGAGATGGTTCGTGGGTTTTGAGACAACATGGTCTCGTGAAATAAGGTCACTTGGGATGAGTGCAGATTTGGGTTCGTCATGTTTTAAATGGAGATATATTGTTCTAAGGCAAGTCCAGAGTAAATTTGAAGAAGTCAGATCGGTTAGCAATGGTTGAATTGGCATGATGGTGGCAATGATCAGTTCCTTTAGTGTGTTGAGTTATACATGTGATTTGTGGCAGTGTGCGTGAGGCTTGACGGCCGTCGTAATTGATTATATTTGGAGGCATTTGAGTATTATGGCTTGTTATGTGTGGATGGATCCCGGAAGAATTATGGTGGTTTAGACCACTACTCGAGGTTTGTATTTTTTTTCAGCGGTTACTGGAATTCAGTCGCTTGTTGCAATGATTCTCCTGAAATGAGTTAAGTGAAAGGTTTGTATATGATGAAGTGTGTACCCTACTAGTGGTTCAGGAGTTATGATGAAATTATTGTACTCTTGCATATTGGCATGATTAGGTGTAGTGGGTAGCATAGGAATTGGAAGTTAAGGATCAAGGTTGCGGTTTGGTGTTGACAAGAATGTCACAAGCTCAGATGAGCAAAAAAGGATTCAGATGGTTATATTAAGTCGATATTGTCTTTAGCATCACCTGAGATCGGTGTCCTGTGTAAGAGGCTTGATGTACTGATTAGCGGATTTTCGATTTGCTTTACAACATTAGTATGACTGGTGGTATGGATGTGCAGACTTGTTACCTGGTGCGGAAGGTGGGAGCGTATCCCACGGGAAGATGGTATAAGTGTGACATATAGTCACTTGATTGATTGAAAATCAAAACCAAGTATGGAGATTATGGTACTATCGCTAATGTGAGAGTTTTGGCTTGGAAGGTGCTCTATTAATTTGGTTGCGAACTGCGGATATTTGTTCCGGATTGATGGTTGTTCTTGTGTGTCATGTGAAAAAGGGTTAGTGTGGATCCTTGAAAGGTTATTAGCCAAGTGCGGTACGGTCAGAATCGGCTTGAGGTCCGTGGATGGATCTAAATGTGAATGTGGGCTCTATATCAGGTCGGATGTGTTCATTTCAGCTTAGTGTTGTTTACAGAGGAATCTTCGGGACTTGGATGTTATTTCTATCATCAGCTATTCTGTGTAATCTATATTATGCCAGGTGGGTTGTGAGGTGGTTTGATTATTCACACTCGTATTCAGATCCCGTGTAGTTTGTGGTGTTATATGAGCAGGATGGCTCTCGAGATGTAGGTCATTTATTGAACCTTAGTTGTGCTTGAGTTTCGTAGTGTATGGCGCTAACCGTCTCCCCAGGATTTGTATTGGGCACTTCGCGTGCTTGTGGTTGGCATTCGGGTATTTTGCAAGTATAAGCATTTTATCTCGGTAAGTATTTCCTTATATATTATTATGTGTGGATCGGGTGGCACGCCGCCACGGGTACATTGTTTGGATCAGGTGGCACGCTGCCATGGGTATCATGGTTGGATCGGGTTGCACGCTGCAATGGTATCATGTGTGGATCGGGTGCACACCACAACAATGTGATGTTGAGTACAGTTCCCCTATACCTATTCTTGTGTTTTTTGTTTCTCATTTTCTGAGGAAGGTTCATAACAACGATTGTTTAATTAGTCACGTGGGTTGAGCAGTTCTTTCCAGAGTTCAATTTTCCATATGTACCACATGCGAGTTTGTAACTTGTTGGCACATTGTGGCATCATATGAGACTTTTGGCAGTGTCTGAGATGGCTTATTACTTGAACAACTTATACTGGGTGAGACGAGATTATTGGATCTGAGATAATTGCGATCGGATTATATAAGGCATATTAAAAAGCAAATATTGTTATTTGGCTCATAATGGGGTAATGGTCCTTGTAAGGAGGAGGGACTCAATGATTTGTCGACTCGGCAGTTAGTTAAGAATCTCTACACATCTCTTCCATCGTGGAAATATTGCAAGGGTTGGAACATGACTTATAGGCGTCATGAGGTGTGTTGTGGACATCAAATTCGTGGAATTTTGGCTATTGTTGTAAGAGGATTCTATTACGGTCACGTGAATTATGCGGTGCATGGTTTGAATTCAGTAAGGGTATATAATCATATTTGGTGCAGGGTGTAACGATTGATACAGTGTTGATATGTTGGGAACAGACTTGGTAGAGAATTTCAGATGTTATATTTAGCTCTAAGGCTAACTTGACTAAATAAAAGGGAGATTCTTCAGATTTGCTTGAGCTAATGTGCTCAACTGGGTTTTGGTAACACGGGTAGGTGCACGAGGTGTTAAACAGTGATTTCGAAAAACTCCAAAGAAGTTCTTAGCACGTTCGAGGACGAACGTATGTTTAAGTGGGAGAGAATGTAACGACCCAACCGGTAATTTTGAAATCTAGTGCGTCGTTCAGCGATTTGAGGACTTGAGTAGCTTCACTTCAGGTATTATGACTTGCACGCGTGGTCGGAACTGAATTTTTGGAAGTTCGGAATTGATTTGGAAAGAAAATTCTAATTTCGGAAGATTTAAGTTGGAGGAATTGACTAAGGTGTTTTTGAGTAAACAACCTCGGAATCGGTATTGGAAGGTTCCAACAGGTTCATATGATGATTTTGGACTTGGATATATTTTCGAATCGGGTTTCGGATGACCCGGGAGCGTTTCGGCGCCTATTGTGGAAAATTGGTATTTTGGAAGGATTCATAAATTTGGGTTGCGGTGTATTTCAATGTTCGTTTGGAATTATGAGCCTGGGAATAGATACGTATGGTGATTCTGGTCTTAGAGCGTGTCCGAATGTGGATTTGGAAGTCCGTAGGTCATTTTGGGGTCATTTGGCGGAAGTTAGAAATTTGAAGGTTTTTGAGAAGTTTAACCGGGGGTGGAATTTTTATATCGGGGTCGTATTCTGATTTCGAAAGTTGGATTAAGTGCATAATGTAGAATGTGACTTGTGTGCAAAATTTGAGGTCAATCGGACGTGATTTGATAGGTTTTGGCATCGAATGTATGAGCTTGAAGTTCTAAAGTTCATTAAGTTTGAATTGGGGTGCGATTCATGAATTCTACGTTGCTTGATGTGATTTGAGCTTCGAGCAAGTTTGTGTTATGTTATGGGACTGGTTTGAGTGATTAGACGGGGTCCCGGAGGGTCTCGGGTGTGTTTCGGGATGGTTCCAGATCAATATTTGGATGAAAAGTTGTGCTGGTTCTGCTGGTTCTTGGGTCTGGGCTGCAGGTCTCGCAAATGTGAGTTTTGATCGCATTTGCAAACTTGCATTTGCGAGGGAGGAGTCGCATTTGTGACGGTGGGAAAATTCGGAGGGGTTCGCATTTGCGAACATTCTATCGCATTTGCGATACTGTTCCCCTCGCATTTGCGAAGAACGTGGTCGCAAATGTGACCTTGGCAGGGATGGCTTTGCTTCGCATTTGCGAACTCTGCGTCTGGAGCAAGGGCTTTTTATTCCGAGACTTGGTTCATTTTCCTCATTTCCCACTTAGACAGGCGATTTTTGAGAGTATCTTGAGAAGGGTTGCATCAACATCAAGAGGTAAGTGATTTCCCATGTATTTTGAGTTAAATACTTGGAATATATATAGATTTTAACATGGAAATTCATGGAAAAAATTATGGAAAATTTGGGGTTTTGGTAGAAAATCAAGAAATTGGTATTTTTGGGTTTTGACCACGAATTTGGGCATGGAATTGAGAACAAATTATATATTTGAGTTCGTAATGTTATGGCTAATGTTTATCTTTGAAAATTTTTGGAATCCGGGCACGTGGACCCGAGGGTTGCTTTATCAGCTTTTCGAGCGGAGTTGGAAATTTGTCTAAATTGATTTGTTATGAGTATTAGAGTATATTTTGTTTGATCAATTTTGGAGCGGACATCGATTTGAGGTGTTAGAGGGATTTGGAGCCGCTTATGGAATTTCGAAGCGAGGTAAGTCTCATGTCTAACTCTGTAAGAGGGAAACTACCCTAGGTGATATATTTAATGTGTGCAACTTGTTGGGGGGACTACGTACGCACGAGGTGACGAGAGTCCGTACGTAGTTAGATTCATGTTTTTATCCGGGTAGACTTAGATTCACATCATGTTGTACTTGTACTATAGGGATTATCCTTGCTCGTTTAATTCTTTTATTTCGGATTATGACTTGAGACTAGACATGGCAGAGTGATAGACTTGCTATTGTAGAGTTTTCGCGAGTTTTATGTTTTGCCACGGAATAATGGTGTTCCTTTTACGGATTTCTCGCGCGTTATGTGTTGTCATCGAATAATTTTCCTTAAAAATTATAATTCACATGCTCATTAGTGATTGGGGGTCAAGAACCCGTTTAAGCTTCTTATTCTAATGGGAACGGGTCGTTCACCTCGGCAGGATTTATGTACCACACTCTCATGTGACCGGGCCGTTCGCCTCGGCAGTTTAATAGATGCATCTATGGTTCATGCCGTTCGACCCTCGACAATGCACATTTTAATATTTATGTTAGATCGGGTCGTACGCCTCGACATTTCTACAAAATATCCTCATGGAATTGTGCGTAATATTTGGCAATAATCCAGGGTATCTGTAAATTTTTTCCTGATTCGAATTATTATAACCTATTTGGTGAGGTCCATTATTTATATTTATATGTGCTCTGATTGAGGAGGAATTTGCTAATTGAGAGCTTGAGTTTATTGTAGCGAGGGGAATTGTACCACATACTTACACTGGTTTATTTTATTTATTTACTCTGCCTTATATTTGTTCGCCTCCTTACTGTACCTGATATTATTGGACCACTAGTGAGTATCGATATCGACCCCTTGTCACTACTCCTCTGGGTTAGGCTAGATACTTACTGGGTACACGTGGATTTACGTACTCATACTATACTTGCTGCACATTTTTGTGCAGGTACTTTAATGTCCGGTGGTCCTTTGGGCATGGAGGCGCGGATGATGCGGGAACTTGCCGCGAGCTGCATTTCAGGTTACGATCCGCAGCTAGCAGAGTCTCCTCCAAAGTTATTTGTATTTTTTTCCTGTCTAATTTGTAATCCGGACAAATTCTATTTTATTTTACTTCCTAGTTGATGGTCATGCACTTGTTACACTGGATTTTGAGAATTTGTTTTGGGTTGTTCTATATTAAAGTTGTAAAAATATTGTCATTCACTTTGTGAATTTTATCTCTTACATTTTAGTTGAATTATGATTTCAAAAGTACTAAAATGAGTAATGAAGTTAATTGCTTTCTTATTGGCCTGCATGACAATAGTGTTAAGTTCCATCACGAAATTTAATGGATTTTAGGTCGTGACAATATGTGATGACCCAAAAGGTCATCCTGTGTAATTTAGCAGAAATTGTGTTCCGAGGCCTCGAAAGCCTCCATTAATCTTACCTCGTTGTACGTGCACAGCCCGAGCGTATAGCCGGGAAGCTTTTATGTGGGAATGTGTTGAACTGTTGAATTTATGATAATTAATGGAATAAAGTTGACTTTGGTCAACATTTTTGGTAAACGGACCCGGACCCGTGATTTGAAGGTCCCAGAGGGTTCGTAGGAAAATATGGGACTTGGGTGTATGCCCGGAATCGAATTCCGAGGTCCCAATCCCGAGAAATGAATTTTTAAAGAAAATTATTTTCTGAAAATAAGAAAGACTTTTGAAAATGAACTTTGAGGTGAAATCTGCGTTACCGGGCCCGTATTATGGTTCCGGAGCCCGGAACAGGTTTAATATATGTTATGCGAGTTATCTGGGAAATTTGGTGTAAAACGGACTTGAAATGACGTGGTTCAGATCGAAATTGGAATATTTGAGCTCTATGAAGTTTTAAGAAAACTCTATGAGTTTTGAGGTTTAATATATTTTAGACTGTCGTTTTCGTACCCCACCATTTCATATTTGATATCTCTTACCCCCAGCATGTTCTTCTTCGTAATTGTATTCTTGTTTAGATTCTACTATACTATTGAACTGTACAGGTACATTTTGTCGTCGTGTCCTAGCCTCGTCACTACTTCGCCGAGGTTAGGCTCTGCACTTACTCAGTACATGGGATCGGTTGTACTGATGCTACACCTGCACTTCTTTATGTTGTGCAGATTACACAGCCGGACCCTGTGGACATCACTAGTGGGAGTGTCCTTCAGCTCACCCTAGAGGCTTCAAGGTATACACGCTGGCGTTCGTGGGCCTTGGCGTCTCTCCTATCCCTAGTTCTTCAATTTTGTCTTGTTTTTCCTCTAGTTTTCAGAGACAGTCATGCATTTCCTTTCAGACTTTGTATTTAGCACTCCTATAGACACTTTGTGAGTTTGTGACTCCAGGTTTTGGGAAATTATTGCGACGTTGTATTATGTTGTCTTTACTTAGTTTTGAAACTTTATTTATTTCTGCTGTTAAGTTGTGAACTGTTTTAGCTTATTCTGTTAATTCGATGTTATCATGTTAGTTTAACTGTACACGTTGTCTTGTCTAGCGGGTTCAACGTTAGACGCCATCACGGCCCGATGGTGGGATTTCGGGGCGTGACAAGTTGGTATCAGAGCCCTAGGTTGCTTAGGTCCCACAACTCACAGACAACTTGGTAGAGTCTGAGGGATCGGTACGGAGACGTCTGTATTTATCCCTAGAGGCTGCAAAGTTAGGATGACTCCACATTTCTTTCCATCTCTGTCGTGTGATATGAATTGTGAGTACTGATTGAGTTTCTATTATATTCTCTCGCAGATGGAGAGGACGCATGCTTCCCAAGGTTCCGCTCAGCAGCCCGACACTCCTGCTACCGCTCCTACGAGGGGTCGAGGTTGAGGACGAGGCCATGCTAGAGGCCGAGGCAGGGCTCAGCCTAGAGCAGCAGCCTCAGTGGAGGACCCTCAGGTCGAGTCTAACGAGGAGGTCCTAGTTCCGGCAGTCCCAGTTGGACCAGCTCAGGTCCCAGAGGGGTTCATAGCTACCCCAGTGCTTCATGACGCTCTTGTCCGTCTAGTTGGACTCATGGAGAGTGTAGCACAGGCGGGTCTTCTTCCTACTGCACCAGCCGTCTCTCAGGCTGGGGGAGGTACCAGACTCCTGCCACTCGCACGCCAGAGCAGCTAGCTCCACAGTTTCAGACTCCGGCACCTCAGCCAGCCGGAGTAGCTCAGCCGGATATTGCAGCACCGGTAGCAGAGGGAGCAGCTATGTCAGCGGATGCTTTGTGGATACTGGACAGGTTCACTAAGTTATTCACTGCTACTTTTACTGGTTCACCATCAGAGGATCCCCAGGATTATTTGGACAGCTGCCATGAGGTTCTTCGGAACATGGGCATAGTAGAGTCCAATGGAGTTGATTTTGCTACTTTTCGTCTTTCGGGTTCCGCCAAGACTTGGTGGAGAGACTATTGCTTGACCAAGCCAGCTGGGTCTGCACCATTGACTTGGGGCAGGGATTCTTCAGGCATAGGTCATCCTCCCAGACCCTATCGGTCGACACTTCAGGTAGCTCACAATGCACCACCAGCTCCTATTGGTGCACCACCAGCACCTATCAGTGCACGCCCGCTTCAGAATTTCCAGGGTGGTTATCAGGGTCGACAGGGCCAGTTCTAGAGTCAGCAGCCACATCAGCAGAGGCCTTGTTATACTTGCAGTGGTTTGGGACATATTTCTAGGTTTTGCCCCTGAGGTCCTGGTGGGTCTCAGTATCAGGGTTCCCGTGCCATGGTTCCCGCGTCAGGCGCACCCCCACCCCCTCAGTTAGCTAGGGGTGGCGGTCGGGGTGCCAGAGGTAGAGGTGGAGGACATGCCACGAGGGGTAAAGGTCAGGCCGCAGTAGGTCGACCCAGAGATGATCATATTGGAGGGGCTCAGCCCCGGTGTTATGCTTTTCCTGCCAGGCCTGATGCCGAGGCTTTCGATGCAGTTATTACAAGTACAATTTCAGTTTGCAGCTGATAGGATTCAGTTTTATTTGATCCGGGTTTTATATTCTCCTATGTGTCTTCATATTTTTCCCCTTATTTGAGTATGCCCCGTGATTCCTTGAGTACTGCTGTGCATGTTTCTACACCGGTGGGTGATTCTATAGTGATAGATCGAGTCTACCATGCTTGCTTGGTAGTCATTGGTGGTCTGGAGACTCAGGTTGATCTTTTGCTTCTTGATATGGTTGACTTCGATGTTATATTGGGGATGGATTGGTTATCCCCCTATTATGCTATCCTGGATTGTCATGCCAAGACAGTGACCTTGGCTTTTCCAGGGGTGCCTCATTTGGAGTGGAAGGGAACTCCTGTCATTCTTCTGGTAGAGTTATTCTGATATGAAGGCTCGGCGCATGGTCGAGAAGGGTTGTTTGGCCTATCTGGCCCATGTTCGTGATTCTAGCGCCGAGGTTCCTTTCCTGGAGTCGGTGCCCGTGGTTCGTGAGTTTCCAGAAGTTTTCCCTGCTGACCTGCCGGGTATGCCAACCGATAGGGATATTGATTTTTGTATTGAGTTAGCTCAGGGCACCCAGCCTATTTCTATTCCGCCGTATCAAATGGCCCCCCCAGAGTTGAAGAAGTTGAAAGATCAGTTGCAGGATTTGTTGGATAAAGGCTTCATTAGGCCTAGTGTCTCTCCTTGGGGTGCTCCAGTATTGTTTTTAAAGAAGAAAGATGGCTCGATGAGGATGTGTATTGACTACCGGCATTTGAATAAGGTTACTATTAAGAACAAGTATCCTTTGCCAAGGATTGATGATTTATTCGACCAGCTTCAGGGTGCTTCAGCGTTTTCCAAGGTTGACTTGAGATCTGGTTACCATCAGCTAATGATTAGGGCGTCTGATGTCCCTAAGACAGCTTTTCACACTCGTTATGGGCATTATGAGTTCTTGGTGATGTCATTGGGGCTGACGACTGCCCCCACTACTTTTATGGAGTTGATGCACCGAGTGTTCAGGCCTTATTTGGACTCATTCGTGATTATTTTCATTGATGATATATTGGTATACTCTCGCAGCCGAGAGGAGCATGAGCAGCACCTTAGAGTCGTCCTCCAGACTATGAGGGATAGTCAGTTGTATGCCAAATTATACAAGTGTGGGTTTTGGTTGAGTTCAGTTGCATTTCTAGTCCATGTGGTATCGTCAGAGGGTGTTCAGGTGGATCCCAGGAAGATTTCAGCAGTCAGAGATTGGCCTAGACCCACCTCAGCTACAGAGATCCGGAGTTTCTTGGGCTTAGCAAGTTATTATCGCTGTTTTGTGGAGGGCTTTTCATCCATTGCAACCCCGATGACTAGGTTGACTCAGAAGAGTGCTCAGTTCAGGTGGTCTGAGGAGTGCGAGGCGAGCTTTCAGAAGCTCAAGACAGCTTTGACCACGACTCTAGTGTTGGTTTTCCCCACAGGTTCAGGATCGTATATCGTGTATTGTGATGCTTCACGGGTTGGGCCTGGTGCAGTGTTGATGCAGGATGGCAAGGTTATAGCCTATGCTTCTCGTCAGTTGAAGGTCCATGAGAAGATTTATCCAGTTCATGACTTGGAGTTAGCCGATATTATGCATGCATTGAAGATTTGGAGGCATTACTTGTATGGTGTGCCATGTGAGATGTTCACGGATCATAAGAGCTTACAATATTTATTTAAACAGAAGGAGTTGAACATGATACAGAGGAGATGACTAGAGTTGCTGAAGGATTATGATATTACCATTCTTTATCATCGGGGGAAGGCCAATGTGGTGGCCGATGCTTTGAGCCGAAAGTCAGCTAGTATGGGTAGTCTTGCCTATTTATCAGTCGGAGAGCGACCTCTTGCTTTGGATGTTCAGGCGTTAGCCAACCGATTTGTGAGATTGGAGGTTTCTGAGACTGGCAGTGTTTTGGCCCATATTGTGGCCCATTCTTCATTGTATGACCGTATTCGGGCCAGGCAGTATGATGATCTCCATTTATGTGTTCTTAGAGATAGAGTCAGGCACGGAGATGCCAAGCAGGTTACGGTTGATGCTGAAGGAGTATTGAGGATGCAGGGTCGTATTTGTGTACCCGATGTCGATAGCATTCGTGAGTTGATACTACAGGAGGCCCATAGTTCCAGGTAATCTATTCATCCGGGTGCCGTAAAGATGTACCAGGACTTGCGACAGCATTATTGGTGGCGTAGAATGAAGAAGGATATTGTAGCTTATGTGGCTTGGTGCTTGATGCGTGGCTAGAATTCATGGTTTAACACGTTATATGCCTTACATTTTATGTGCGTTAATGATAAAAATACACTTTTTATGTGCATAATGGAGTTTATTTTATGTGTAGGTGAATTGTAGATGGAAGCCGAGCTAAATGGATGCAAATACATCAAAAATAGGCTCAAGAGTTGAAAAGGAAACACCCGGGCATTAGCCGGACGTTTTTCCCCTAAAGCCAAGCTGACCCTGGCGTTACTGGGGCGTTTGGCCCCTAACGCCAGGGCAGGCGTTTGGGGCTTACGCCTGGGTCCCTGTCCGGTCAGTTTCGAGTTTTAAAGGTTTTAAGTGTTCCCCGGTTGGAATAGAAATCTCCTACACGACTAGGGTTTATCCCAAATATATAAATAGACCCGAAAACACAACTTGAAGAGNCGGCTAGGGTTTATCCCAAACATATAAATAGACCAAAAAAACACAACTTGAAAGGAGAGAAGCCATTGAAGAAAAGAACAACGTGTGGATTACTACTCAGTGAAGCAAACATTGATTTTCATATATTTTACTTATTATTTTTTAATTCAATTATGCAAGTTATTTTAGAATTGGTTCTTATGAATATGAGTAGCTAAGTTTCTTAACCTAGGGTTTTGGTGGAACCCGTTGGGGGATAAACTTATGGTGATATTAATATAGTTTGGTTGATTGTTCATGTCTATTTGTTCAACTACGTTCTTGTTGTAGTTAATTGAATGGCCATCAATTAG